>JAQFXM010000488.1:0-49090 GCA_034693345.1 Entomobrya multifasciata | reverse complement strand
GGTTCAAAAAAACCCGAGTGAGCCCTCAAAAACCCGGTGCCACCGGCGCTGCGTCACGTAAGAAATATCACGTACGCACAACATTATCGATGTACTTAAAACACACTTATTGGAGAAATAACACAGAAAAAATATGTATTGTTTTTGCGCTATTATTTCTTAGCATTTTTTTCTGTTGTTCCACTCACTGAATTTTTAATATACTAATAATATTACTGATTACATTGTACAAGATTATTGGTAAAAACTGAATACTGAATGAGTGCTTGCAAGACTCACATAAATTGGTTAGGAGAAAAGTGAGATGAGAGGATGGGCTCGGGCTAAACTGAGTCACGTATCAAACCAGCTTTGCTGAGAATACTCTTTGCTACTCTTCTTCTCATCTGTCTTTTACCTTGTTTCTTTCAAGTCCGAGCAAATCGTTTTTTGGGGGAAACTGAAACCGTGAAAGCACACTGCACTGAATCGTTTTATTTTGTGGAGACTATACTCTTCTCCAACTAAACTCACAAAATAAATCACAGAAAAAAATGTTGCTTTTTTAATTTTCCATAAATTTTCTAATACATTTACAGAAAAAAATGGGTCTAATACGACAACGGTCTGACACACTGAAAAAAAATGTGACACAGGTTTTTTTTCAGTTTTTTTGTTCAGGTTCGTCTTGTATTCTTCAGCACAACAACTCTGTGGAGAACAGTCAATTTTTCTAAACTTTCTCTTCTTTGCTTGTTTATTGTAGAGAAACGAAGAAAAAAGAAAGAAACGAAGCAAGTAATGCGTTAAGGAAATACAATGTTGCACCAGCAGCCGTCCATCCACGACAATTTTTTTTACAAAAAAAAATGTATTAGCCAAGCCACTAAACTATATTATTTCTTTGTGTGTCCCTCTCTCTCTTTATACTAAACTGACTTAACTTGACTTGGAGCTTTTTTTCTTGAATTGCAATTTTCTCAGGAGCAGAGGCAGAGGAGCGGCTCTTGTGAGTGTGGATCTCTCAGGACGACGACAAAACTCGACTACTCCTGCTTCCCTGCTTTTTCAACAAATTCAAGACATTCAGTTCAGTTCAGTTCAGAGTTCTCTCTAGCTTGTATTTCTTCAGCTGCTGCTTTGCTCTCCTGCTTTATTTTTTTTTCGCTAAGCTTTTTGTGTTGGGAAGAATTTTTGTGCATGTGTTTTTGCTTGGCTCTCTCTGTTCACTTGTTCTGTTCACTCACTGTTCACTCTGCCTCTCTTTCAAACATATATATTATTTTCAATGCTGTTGATATTGCTACTTGACTCTACTCTTTACTTGAGCAACTTTGCTAGTTTTATTGAAAGGGAGGAGAAGTAAAGAGAGCTCCTTTTTATTCTCTAGAAAAAAATATGTATAGCTGTACGTTTGTGTGGTGGCGGTGCTGGTGGTGTGGTGCCTCTTTGCATTTTCCTTTAGCTACTCCAGCTTTACTAAATATTCTCTGGGTTTTTTTTTCGCAAGTAAAAAGAGGTAGCTTTGGTAGATGAGTATGTGGAGAACCTTCATAATCATCATCGTCACCACCACCACCACCGGCCTGCCCTCGTCATCGTCATCAGAAGGGGGAAAATAGGAGAGATTTTGATTTGATTCACTCAAATTCGCATGGAGAAAAGATATATTGTAAAGTAAAGTGTGTTGGAAAGAAAACTGTTTCTCATCGGCGGCTTTGGCAAAGCGTCATCATCATCATTTTCTCTATTTTCTCCTTTAAGCAATTTTGTAAGTATATCAAAAAAGTATGAAAACTTGGTTTTTACTAGCATTGCTGCATGCTGCTACCTTTTCCAGTAAAGTCGGTGGTGTCAGCAGAACGTGGAGTCCAAGGCAAGGTATGTTTCAGTTGAGTAAACTCCCCATCAACTACAATCACACATTAGGATATATATTTTTGGGTGGGTAGTCATCGAAGAAAGAATGGATGGATGGAGGGTCTACAAAATATGCCAACAGGATGGAGGATCCCTTTTTCTTTGCAAACTCAAGTTCCTTTTTTCTTCTTTCAACAGAGCAACTTTCTCTTCAGCAGAATATCTATCTGAAGAAGAAGATACGACCTCAATCCATCTGTCTCCTTTTTTACTTGCCTTGCCGTTGTTACTTTGCAGTGAAGCAGCCTGTCTCCCTTTTTATTTCACAGTGGCTTGGTTTTTTGCTTGCTCTTTTTATTTCTTCGGCTCAACTCAAGCTCAGAATTACTATAAAAATATTTATACAAAAAAACCTTGGTCTCAGCCTGAGATCTAAACTGCCTACTTTTCTCGTTTAACTTGTATGATTCTTTTTTCCACCTGCAACACCAACCCAAACGACAAAAACCATTATCATTATTGTCATCATCAAAAAACCAGTATACAAACTTATCTCAAGTCTTAACTTTCAGTGGATGGCTTACTGGATTCACTTTCATTTTTTCCCTAAACCATCTTAGCTTTATTACCTCTCTTAAAAAACAAAATTATAGCATAGCCACTCAAAATAATCTACTTAATTTCCCTATAATTATTTTTAAACCATTTTACTTCTCAACTTGTCACATTACCCCATAAAATTATATCCCTTTTTTATAGCATAACCACAGGTAAAACAAAATCCCTGTTTATTTTCGCTTTGCAATTTGCAAAATTTATTCATTGAAACTAAATACGACCCTATACACACTCTCGCCAAAAAATATAAACAGATAATGTGACAAGCGAAACCACCAAAAAAGAAAAAGGAGCTGGAAACAGAAACTCGACATCTGTAACAAATTTGGCTTATCCTTTTTTATTTATTCGTTGTGCCCTTTCCTTATTTCCTTCTCATTTTCATCTGACCATGAGCATATTAGAATAACATCCTATTATTCTTTTTTTTAGTCTTTTTTCTTGTAGCACCAGCAGCAGCAGCGGCGGGACTCTCCTTTCTCTTTTCCTTCTGCTTCTTTTTTTGGTCATAAAAGACACGGGAAGGGAAAACACATTGCACTCTGTTTTGTGTACATGCCACACTTACACAAAAGAATTTTTACACCAAACCAAAGGACAATTCAATTCTCTCCAAAAAAAATTGCAGTTTACTCTCTCGAAAATTGTAATGCAATCCAATTCACAATTCCACATCCATGTACTCATGTACTCTACTCATATTGCATAATAACCAACATAACAGAATATACACTTTATTAAATCCATTGTCAATTTGCAATGCACACTTAATATTTTTCCATCATAACCTTGCAATGCATGAAATGCATTCTATTAAAAACACAAATGTAAAAGTTTACAAACAAGTGTGAAAAATATGACCTTTATACTAAAAAATGGGCGCCTAAAAACAGAGAGTTTATTGTCTTCATCTAATTTACTTTCCAGACAGACCAAAGCCAAAAAAATGTAAAAAATTCCAACAACAACGCATCTCTGCAGTGTAAAAAAATATTTCCATTTACTGCGACACAAACTAAAAAGCTATCATCCACTTTTTGACTGTAATGACAAGTAAAATAGCATATGTGCCATGTATGCCACAAAGATACACTTTCATATTAAAGACTTATTCCGCAATGCATACTATTTTTTTTCTCTGAATGTTTTTAGGTACAAATTCTCTGGCAGAGATGCATTTTTGAGTAGTGTTATAATTTAATTAAAAAAATGAAAGAGAATAGTGACATGTACATATTATGCTCAATGCAATAATAATGTATATTGTTTAATCAACAAAATAAGTTTATTTACTTTCCACTCTGTTTTGTTAGTGAAACCTTCATATAAAAAAAGTATTTTTATGAAGGTAAGTCAATACAGCAGTATGACATGACATGGTCATATAATTGTGATCAATGCTGTTTTAGAGCAGATATTACATTTGAGCTATATACCAAGTTTATTTTATAGAATTAAAGTATGGAAGAAGGATAGCGATGCGATGGAAGCAGAGACCATTCATATTTTTTTGTGTGGAGAAGTGCCCTTTTTGCACACTTGTAAACGACTTACTATAATTCATATAATGTCACTGAGACCACCACCACCACTCTTGGAAAAAATAGAAGGAAAAAAATGTTTTGAGAAGAGGAGCAGGAAAAAGCAACAAAACAAAACTGCTACTTTGGCAATGGCATTGTATGATGATATACCTTTTATCTTTGAAAAAGGACAATAGCTCGAGAGAGAGAGAGAGAAAATACAGAGTTTGTGTTCTGGAACAGGAGCAGTGTAGAAATTAAATAGGATTAAATACTACGAAAGGATGAAGGAGGGAGATGATGTTGACTGTTTTGGATGGAAGAGCGAACAAAGCTGTGTAGACGTAAAGGAATTAAAACATGGCCTCTCTCTCTCTCTGCAATGCTGCTGGAAAGATGGAAGCTTTGTTTTTAAATGGATACTAGTCAAAAGTAAAGCTACATTACATGTATTTTCCATGGCTTTTCTCTGAGGATGATGGTAATGATGATGAGGAGGAGAATGGCCAAGCCAAGCCAGAATCTCGGGGAAAAAATAAAAAATACAAAAGCAAGAATTAGACCGAGAATGAGCTGGTTTGTGTTTTAGTTGCTTTACAGAGAGAGATATGTTTTGATTTAAGTAATTAGTAGTGATAATGGAAGGAGTGCTGAAGAGAAAAGGGAAAATGGTTGGGGAACGGAGGAGGAAAAACCATAAAGCAGAACTTTTAATGGACAAACTGCATCGGTGGATGGAAGGATGAATGATACTGAAGAAAATAGAGGTGGAAAAATATATATTTAAAAAGGTAGCTAACCAACCAGCATAAATTTTCAAAGTGTTGTCAAAGTGTGCACTGTGCAATAGGTGGGCAGTGCATAACTAAAATAATTAAGTTTAAAAAAGGAGATACTTGAATTTAATGTGAAATTATTCATTGTTACTGTCAGAAATTGTTCTTCGTAAAAATAAGATGTGGCGGATTAGGTAGTTTTCATCGAATTTCCGAGCGAAGGAAACAATAGAAGTTGGTGATAACGATGAGGGAAGTGAGAAATTTGTTCAGTGTGCACCTACCTAATCCGCCACATCTTATTTTCACGAAGAACAATTTCTGACAGTACTAATTAAAACGTCAATATAATCAGTTACAAAAAAACTGTTGACTTTAATCTGTTATTTGAAATAGTTTTGCTTTGTTATTTTTTTACTTTGATATGGCCAACCTTGAAAGCTTAATCCTGGATTATGGCGATTTTCCAATGTAACCAACCTTGTCTAATGAAAATGAATATCTGTTGGTCTGACTGTTATGTTTTGTGTGGAATCCAAATGATTAAAAATGATTTGTCTATGAAACTCTGTCTAAAAAATACTTTCACTTCCTGATAACATTTTCATCAGTATAAACATTGACATCAGGTCTGCTAGTAAAATAATGAGGCGCCTTTCGATTTAAAAAAAAAGAAAGTTTTTCCAAATGAACAAAAAACATGACATGATGACATTTTACTTTTTATTAAATGAAAAACATTGTCTAAGAGAAGTATGTATTTTTCCCTGAAATTTGTCGAATCCCAATAAACGTGAAAACTTTCCGTGACTAACTGGATCAGTATCAGTTTAAATTGCATTTTATATTTTTGTACACATGTGTATTATTTTGTCTATGTATTTTCTATACAATTCTGTTTTGGCTCACTATTAATGAGTGTCTCTCTGAATGTATCTGACTGAATTCATTTGAAAACAGTGTCGAAGGCTAATCCTTACAAGATTAGAAACAAGAAGCTTTACTCTTCCTTTTCATTTTACTACACCAAAACCAAACGTACATGCATTACCAGTTATTTTACAAAATAGTGATACAATTATCATGGGACTTTGCTTTAGAGAAGGAATAAATCTGGCTTACTATTCCCTAATTCAAACGAATATACAAAGTCATCTAGTAAAATTTCTGGTGGTGCAATGCAAACAAATACCAATTTTACTGACTTTCTTGTTTAAACTCTAGAAACCTTTCAATCTCTATGAAAATCTGTTACAATGTACGATTTTAGCAGTAGAGCAACATATATCACATTAAAACTTGTGCGTATTTTCTCAGAGTTCTCACTGGCCGGGTTCCTCTGGTCTGAGGAAAGGCGAATACATTAAAAGTTTTTATGTGTGAATTTTATACAAGATGGGTTGGGAAATAAATGAATAGCTTTTTCTTCTGGGTTAAATAATGAAAACACTTGCTTTTAAAAACATGTCTACATGACAAAACATGAAAAGGCTCAACTGAAATTCCCTTGAAAGACTATAAAAACTATTTGGTTTACAAAATATCAAATACACTGTTAGTATAAAAAACATCATCTCTGTCTTGTGCCTTGGACTAATAAAATTTTCTCAAAATCTTTACGAGGCACAAAAAATATATAAAATGCCTACATAAACTTTCACTCCTTTATATTGACAACACCATATCCTACTACACGACATCCTAAAGACCTTTTTTAAATTCAATTCAACGATTTCACCTTAACCATTTAAAAAATAATAATACAACTCAAAATCTTGATCTGTATTTGACCGGTGGTCTGCCAAAAGAATATTTTTATTTTTTAAATTGAGAATTTCAAGCCAACAATTAAACTTGTTACTAAAACTGATTACTTTAAAGTTTACTGTTACGCAGTCTGTCATTATAACAGTTTTGTTACACAATTTACAATTTTTTATATAATTCCCAATTCTTCAAATTTTCCTTTTCAGGTGTGTGTTGTTCGAGGTTTGTTCGTTTTTTAAATTCTTTTTCATCCAAAAATACAATTACAAATAAAAATCTTTTTTTTGTTTGGTTTATCCAACATTTTTTTTGCTGCTGTCTGCGTACGACATAAATGAAAAAGTGGTATATTCTTTCTCTCACACAATTTCATTCACTCGAACAACTTTTCTTCTTCTTTCTTTTCCTGCTTTTCTTACACTTTTCCCATTTAACTTATCTCATCACATGTACTTTCCGAGTATTAAATACTTTTGTGCATTTGGGTATACCAAGAAGGTATAAAAAAATCCAAGCTTGTCTCTCTCAATTTCTTTTCACTAACTTTAATAATTCTGCCATTACACTGCTGCTATACTACTCTGCTTTCTTTCTACTTGTCTTTTAGAATGTACTCTGAACAAGATGCAATGTCACAATCAACCTCTTCCATCTTCATCATCAACAACAACAGCGTATTGTCTTGGTTGTTATACAGCAACTCTACTCATTCTTATTGTCAGTACGTTCTTTTGTAATCCTCTTGAGTTTTTTTATATTCAGACTTCTTACTAGAATGCAAACAATGCAGTGTCGCAAATAATACAAGAGAATAAGAGACTACATATTATTTGTCTTTTTTACTTTTTCTTCTTTGTTTATAGGATTTTAGAATGATCTCTATTGTATTGTTATGCAAGTTATGCTGCGGTGAGAGAGTCACAAAGTCACTATGATTCATGTCATGACATGAGAAGCTTAAAAAAAGAAGTTTTTTTCCTCTTAGTAATGCCGCACATGCATACATGATTATTTTGCACAAGATATGCAGTGCATTCCCACATTGTTCGCATTTCACCAAAAAAAAGTACACAAAAAAATGTAATCTTATTTTGTTTGAAGATTTTTTTTGGAATCTATCACAACCACAAGACCAAACCCAACAAAATTTTCGTTCATATTTAACTTTAAATTCAAATCCAAAATATTACTTACCTTAATGATTAATTTCCGAGGAGAAAAGTTGCTTATCCAAAAAATGTATAACCGGTAAGCTGAAAAAATCTTATCACGATGGTCGCCCTTGCGAGCAACTAAAATAATTAGTAATTGTACACGGAAACGGTTTATACATTTATATAAGTATAAATGGTTTTATCATTACAAACTGTATTTGATATCCTTAATCCATATAATCTATAAGCAATGTCATTAAATCATTGTCATCATCATCATCATCAGCTCTGCTTTTTTCTAGTAGATATACTTTTTATAGATATAAAACTCCAGCCAACACCTGATGATTGCATTCAATTGTATGAGACACATGAGATGATGATAATACGGTCAAATGGTCATTCATTCAGATAATATGATAAAAAAAATCTCTTTGACCAAGCCAGTGGCCTGGTCAGTATGGTCATTTTTCTACAATCTTCACGCGGCATGGCATGATCATCATTTTCATCTCTCATTCAATTTGTCTCATCCATAAACAAGGTGAAAATCGTTATGGTTTGGATTTGATTTGCTATTTTTATTTCTCGCCGTTTATTGCACCATTTGCTCATGGTTTTAATGAGATTTTCCAAATAAATGACGAGACTTCACACAAAGACACAACTGGTATATATCCTTAAATATATATGATTTGATAAGGTAATCCAAGTATAAAAGCAAAAAAGGTAATATGCTGACTTTGCGATGATGCTGATAACCAAAAAAAATCGGAGGAGGAAGACAACAAAAAACGACGTCACTCTACGAGAGAAAAAAATCCAATAAAAAATGTGGTGGTTTTTGTAGTGCAGTGAACCGTTGAACTAACGAAACCACAATATGGGAAAATTTCATACGACACGACTGGTGGACATGGACAACAAACGGATGGACTTCACTTGGCTACTTGTCTATTAACCAAACTTGCAAACCACAACAACAACTTGACTTGGTTGGTTAGCTTTTTGTTGGTGTGGCTATGAGGCTGGCAGGCTGTGTGGAGTAAAAAATAAATTTGTGCAGTTTCATCAGATTCCTATCATGGTCATCATTATCTTGTCATATAAAATGGTGATCTAGTGAAATAGATTATATTTAACTGCCTTATACACTACACACCCCACACCAGAGAGATAATGGGCACGAAAACCTAAAATCCTCATTCAATTCAATTGAGAAAGCCTTAGAAAAAAATATGTAACCTGGCTTGGCTTGGGTAACACTCAACCAACCAACGAAACCACTTTCTCTTTTTTTGGAGGAGTTTTGGGTTTTTTTTGATGATGATCTTACATTGTGATACGGCCCATTTCTTGAAGGAATGGTGCTGAATTGAAAACAATTATTATGATCACCTTACTTACTAGCAGAGCACCAAGTGTGTGTAGTCATATAGTCATGATGATGATGTCCTGAATTGAATGCGCCTTTTTCACAACATTTTCTTTCCATTTTAACTGCACTGCATGCTCAATAATCTTTTAATAGAAGATGGCGGTGAAAGTCAATGGAGTGCGTGGTAGTTTTGACTACTTTCCCAATTTTCGTTGAAATTTAACGATTATCATGCATGTGAACAAGATTATTACATTATCACAACGGTCGCATTTTTCTTGTAAAATAACCGTAGCAACAGTAGCCTTGAAGTTTTAAATAAAGCAGTTTATTTTTTAAGTAAGTTCACAAGCATGTTAAATATAATAGGATGGATATAGGTTTTCAATATATTTGCAATTACAATTATTTAAAAAAGATTAAGTTTAATTAAAATTTAACCTTGGGTTTTTACTTATTTAACTTAAATTCTATCAAATAATTGTACAAAATGACGTTACATTTTTTTGATAATCTTCATTTCAATGTAATTGGTTATGTGTGGGTGATAAGAAGTTTAGTAAAGCAAAAAAACAAAAGGATTCTTCTTCTCTTCTTCTTTTTTCTCAGAGCTGTTATCCAACCAAGGTCAATACTTGAACAAAGAAGCACGTGTACAAAAGTATGCAGTGATGCATGTAATGAATTCATGATGCGGTAGCTAAAAAACAAAAAAAAATTGGAGTTTGTGTAACACACATAAGTGGACTTTTATAACAATTTGGCTTATAAAAAAATACAACTTAAAAAGTTTTCCCTGAAAAATACTTAGCATTTTAAATCTTTTCCTTGAAAAAATTATTCATCCAACTTGGAAGATTTGTTTTTGATACTACACCTATTATTATATATTTTTCGTGGGATTGAATATCCATGTCTATTTTAATATTTAAGTATATTCATCAGAATAACTTGGAAAAAATGAACACGTCTGTTTCCAGGAAATAGGAAAAGCTATTTTAAGTTGTGGTGTCACATTTAATTTACTACCACAACAGCAAAGTTTGCATAAATTATATTTTTTGATCTACTTTTTTTTAAATAGGGAGAAAAGATGCTAAAAGTTCAGCTCGTTCCTCCACATCGCATGAGACATGGAGTCAAGTCAGGTCACATTTTAGCGTTAAATATCACACCATCTAAATAATTTGATAAGTTGAAGAACTAAAATATAAAATAGTCACACAGCTACAAGCATCAGTCAACATGGTCCTCTGGCTTAGCCTGGCTGGGGAAACAGTGACATGACAGGGGAAAAAAAGGAACCGTACACCGTACACCACCAACAGCCAATTTATTTTAAATGTCTGCACTAAATCTATCAAGACACAAACATGTGCAAGGTCTTTTGTGTCTGTGCCTCAGTCCTCCGTTTCCAAATATCACATTGACTTGTTTTTTTTTAAACTCAGGTCCCTTGTCTGCCTGCTTCCCTACTTGGATTGGAGAAAAGAGGATTTAAAACAACGGGGAAATTTCACAGGAGCATCGAGCAGAGTAGAAAGCTACATGGCTTAAAAAATGGGGAAACTAGTATATCATTTTTTGTTGAAGGGATGGAAGGCATACTAGCTTTGTATACATTTTATTTTTCTTCAAAAGAATGATCAATGAGCTGCTATCACAAAGGTAAACTAATCGTTAGTATATAAAGTAAATCAGGGACATAAACGGCTTACCCTTCTTGCCTATATATTTCTTTAAGAAAAAAAAAGAAGAAAGTAAGATGTTTAAGTGAAAAAGGCAATAGAAGAAGAGACGAGAAAAAAAATTGATACTGTCGCATGTCGCTTTGCTGGTATAGTATTTTATTTTTTAGACGGGGCTCCTTCTTCGACTCTCTGGGATCGCTGAACCAAACACTGAACCAAGTATACATGGAAAAAGTAAAGTCAAGTTTTTAGTCTTCTAAGTTGACTGAGTGAGTGAGTCGTTTTTGTGTGTGTGCTTTTCAACGAAAATGTGTTATGCTTCGTTTCCTCGGTTTTTGGTACGGGACTCAGGACTGTTTTTTATACTGACTTTGAGAGATAGAGAGAGAGAGAGAGAAAATGCCCAAGTGTGTACTCCAATCCAATCCAGTCCACAAAGTCAAAAAGGATGGAGGGACACAGGGAAGAAGGGGGGAGGGTGACGGTGAAGAAGAAGGCGAAAGGAGAAAAAAGGCAACAAGCCGTGTTTAGGCAAGCAAGGAAGGAATAAAGCTATGAGACTTAAGTTGTAAGCTGCAGCTTGTACCTCCGGTCGGTGGTATGGTGTATGCTGGAATAGATCTCCAACTTGTTTCCGTGGACGTGCATTAAAGATCATATATTAGGTTACCCTCCAAACTTCCTTCCTCACAGCTTACAAGACATCACATCACACACACACGGCCAAGAAGGCGAAGGAACGGCAAAAAAATATGGGATAGGGTTGATATGATGTTGATATGATATACATAGTTAACTATAAGTTTACACAGAAGACTTGTACTGTACGATTTGAAGATGAACAAAGTAGTTATACTTTTCCAGAGCACTAAGAATCTTGTGTCATTTTATGTGCTTCGTTACATTCATGTCAGCTTAACTAGCTATACTTCTTCTCTATTCTATTTTCCATCCCTTGAGTCGTCTCACACTCGAAAAAAATGAAGGAAGGATGGATGATGCCAGCTTGATAAGCTATGATTCTGTTTTCAGTGTGTATTTTCCTAGTAAAACTGGTGGGATGACGAGAAGAGAAGATGATAATGATGATGAGAGAGAGAGTTGTGAGTGTGAATGAACCTGTAATGAGTGAGTAGGCACTTAGACACGACGATACATTCACGACAATTTTCACCGGAAGCAATTACAATATATATTGTTTGACAAAACAAAGTCATAGAGACATAGAGAGAATGAATAGTAATACAAGGTTATAGAGTTAATGAATAATTATTGGATTACTTCAATCTATGACAGGAAGACCCGTCGACTTCCTAGCCCGTTCATCTGAAATTTAGAAGAAAAAATTTAAAGTTTACCAAAAATAATCGGATTTACAAAGTAAAAAATGTACTTTTGCTTATTTAATACTTACTAGATCCTCATAAAGGGTGTCCATGACACCTCTTAGCTTATCAATTACTGATTGAAGATGAATCATTGTTGATTTCATCTCGAGCAGAAGCTCATCCTCCCCGTCAGTAGCTATACAAATGTTGTAAACTGTAGTCCAATCAGCTAATTCCTTTTTTACTTTTCTGGATAAATCTTCCAAATCAGACATTGACATCTGGTTGATTTCCTCATCTGGGATTTCATAATTTGGATGATATTTTAAGAAGTCTTCTGAAGTCATCTTTGGAAAGCTTAGGTACGTACAGGTGTCTTCTTAAATGCTTCTGGTACAAAAATATAACAGTATATTTACCAAAGTATAAATAACAAATCAATTAGTTCACCATTGTTATTCTAATAATTAGTTTAAACTTACCTTGGCTTAAAATATATTTTACTCGTTACCACAACAATTAGATATCTGCACAATGACAGGATTGCATTGACAATTTGACAAGTTCAAAACAAAGTTTGTCAAGTGTCCGTCCACTTCAGCAAATGTAACCCATCCGCCCACCGTATGCCTCTCAATGAAAAGTTCCACTTTACCCCTATTCCGTTGTGATTTTTTTCCCTTCACATCTTGTTTTCCTTCCAACTTTCCAAAAAGTAAACAAAGTAAAAACAATCTAGTCACACTCACACTGGTGCTTATTCCGATGACGCTTGGGAGTGGATTAGTTGTCTGCATTCATGTCAGGAAAAGATATCGTCGGATTATTTGGCTGAAAGTTAGATAAATTCCCTCACGAGGAACCCTCCTGACCTGCCCCACGACGACAAAACAAACAACACAACAATACTACTGTATTCAAAGCTTTCCAAAAAATCCCATGTCAAGTCGAAACCCCGACAAAAACGGTTGTTTGTCATTTTTATCCATTCTTCACTTAAACTCACATCCAAAACACCCGACACGACACCATCCACCACCCACGCTTTTTTTCTTATCTTCACCTTGCTTCTTAGACGACCACTTATGCGGTCATTCAACAAATTTTCAAGTGTCTATCAACTTAAGAAAAAACCCACAACAAACATGGCATAACACTTGTACAATTTGTATGTCAACACGAAAGAAAAAAACCACAACAAATCGCGACAAACTTTTTCTCCTGCCACAAAAAAAATGACACTTTACGCCTCCAAGGCCGTAAATCACAACCGAAAAAATATAAAAAGTCGGCAAATACTATAGCGCAGCCGACCCAGCGTGAAAAAAATAAAATGAGTAAATATTCTCCACATGACGCTGATTATGATGGATGATAAATATGATAAATATATATACAAAAAATGGTAAACTACTTTATATAATCAGTTTAGATAGTTATAATAAAATAATAGAGTAAACTCATGGTTCCTTTTGACAAAATGAAAGCAAAAAATTTGCGAGTTGCCTTTATTTCTTAAAAACAATCTGTGATTTTTTACAATTTTCTTAATTAATTTACAATAAAGTTATTACTAGTAAGGTCATGTCATCGAGATTCCAAATTAAATGACAATTTTTTTTGTGTATACTTCCTTTTTGAACATACCTTATCAATTTACCAAATTATTAAATCACATAGTTATTGTGCACCCTTTATTTCACCACATTTAATTAGCATATTGTATTTACAGGTGATATTTTTATATGATTAATTAGATCGATACCTGTGTAAAATATTGATATAGTTGTTTATTTTTATGAAATAAATACAGTGTGTGCATAATATATTTAAAGCTGTGTAAAAATTTCTGAGCAAAATTTTTTTAACCCTTTTTTATTTTGCATTATACATTTATTTATTTCCACTAACCAGTAGAATCATTTTTTGGTTAATTATTTATCAAATACATTATTATTCCAAGAAGGTAATGTAATCACATTTCTTCCTTCAATCCAATTTTCAATACACACGTACGTATCAAGTATGCATATTAGATTCCTCGTCGTGGGAACGGGAACACACCTGATGCCCATGCCACCTAATAAACCTTTCGCACATTTTTCTCAAAAAATATATATTCTTTTTTAGCATGCATGCAATCAAGCCATCGTACCTTGTCTCTATACAATTTTATTTTTCTTAGAAAATGCCACCTTAAATAAGCAGTCTACACACTCTACACATACTTGACTTACATAATCCTCCAATCTCTCTTTTTTTCCTTAAAAATCGCTTCTCCTTCTCAGTTCTTCCTTTTTTAGTTTATTTATTTATTTTCGGAAACGGAAAAAAGGTGAATGGAAATTGCTGTCAAGCATATTATTATCCACATCATCAATGTAACCCTTTTTTTTCTTCTTAAAAAAGTCAAACTATTTATTTTAGATGGAGATACCATAAAACACTCTTTTCATTTTTTTCAAGAGTATTTTTATTCATTTTCTTCTTTCAACATTCCATGTATCATTTGTCATTACTTCAGAATTATTTTTTACTTTCTCTGATTTTTTTTATTACCACCACCTTGTACTCTCCTTGAAAAAAATTATTACTTTTTTCCCCTTTCTTTTTTTGTAAATTTTGGGATATTGACAGTCTCACTAAAAATGATATTGATTTTGGCTTTAAAAAAAACTTGAATAGTGAATACACACACCTTATATGCATTTTTTTGTATACGTACTTATGTATGTATGTTTTTTAGCCTTGTGGCTTTGAGTGGGGGTTTTCATGGGAAATCCCCAATTTAAAAGATTTTGCATACTTTGTTTTTTTCCACATAAAAAATATACATCGTTATTTTTTCGCCAGATAGTGCAGTACACACTTTACTTTTTTTGCATCTATTTAATTTTAGTTGACTTAATGTTCGCATGTGCTTTTCCCCGTATTTCAATAAATGAATGATGGAAAAGCTCAAGCTCAGTAGGGCTCACCCAAAGGCTTACTTTTTTTCGGATGTCGGCCTACGCAAAATAAAAAATTCTCTACTTTTACCAAGGCTACTTTGTTTTGATGTGTGGGTGGATGGTTAATTATCGTGGGAATAGGTCCCTATTTTTTTCGCAATATTAATTATTCTAGCTAGTTATTAAAAAAAATTTAAGGACTTCATTATAACAAGCTTTTTAGGTAATATATTGTTTTCTGTTTTCGTAAGCAAACACTTGACTTGTGAAATTTATGCACAAATAAAATTCAAAATTCTCTTTGTAAACTAAACCCAGACGAGGTCATCATATGATACAGAAAATTTTGCCGACAGGGGAAATTTACGAAATTGGGAAAAATATACATAAATAATAATAACATTATTATTTCAATAGAAAATGTCTTAAAAATCAAAAGTTTTATCTTTCGTTTTGTTTACTTGTTAATTTTCAAGGGTTTGGGCATTGGGTAAAATAATAAATAAATTTGAATGAGTTGGGAAATTAGCAGATGAACAGTGACATTATCTGTAAGGGATACTAAAAGTGAGAGAGTGAGAGAGTCATAAATTAGATAATTTTCTGGGTTTCCTTATGACGCAAAAAAGGGATTAAAAAGAGAGTCAAGTCTACTCAAAGCCAAAACCAAGCCAAGCCAAGCCACAAGAGGACATGACATGATGGCTGTAAAATTTATGGATCAAGTGGTAAGAATGGCAGGTCGCATTCCATCGGAGGATTCGCAATCTCTGCTCACTATCTCTTTTTGTTGTATAATTCTTGATATTTATGGCCATGAACTAGATACGGCGATTAAAAGGGTAAAATTACACATTTTCAACTTAATAAAAACCATAGTAAAAGCATAGAATACACACCTACCTCATAAAAAACCATTCAAGATGAAAATAAACTTGATATTAGAAAGGATGAGTTGAGTTGTTTCTTAACTTGACTGACGAGGCATGTACCCCAACTTGTACACTCAGATTTGCCTGATATTTTGGCTACAGTAAAGTACTAATGTAAGAAAATTATTCGCCAAACCATTGGGCTCCATGGCCACTCTTTCTTGAAATATCTCATTTTCAATATTGTTCATACTGCCCCCTTTCTTCCACATAGCTGATCAGCTAAATGATGGATAAGCTTTTGATGTAACTTTTGATGCAATTATTCATAATTTTTATACATTTGTACGAAATTTATAGTATTTCAAAATATTATAGGCGTAGATTTATAGTATTTCAAAACTAAAATATTATATTAGGTTTGTATGTGTAAAGTTTTTGAACTAAGAAGATACTACTTTAAACGCTTGACCAGTTAGTTTATGCGAGTACGTATTGATATGTAAATATTCAGTAGCAGCTACTTAAGGCAACCTATATTTATTACAAATATACTCTACCAGTATTTTCTTCGTAGGTTCTTATTATTGCAATGCAACGAACTACATGAGAGTGTTCAATAAAAAATTCATACCATATGTTTATGTTCGTAGGTATCTATCCAGTTTTTAAACTTTGATAGGTTTTAAATATTTTTAAATCTGTAATATTCGTAGAAATGCATAAAAATAACGCATAATTGCACAACAAGTCACACAAAACTTTTACGAGCAGTTATCAGATCAGACATGTGGAAGAAAGGTGGAAGTAATAGCAAAATTGAAAATGAGATATTACAGGAAAGAGTGGCCATGGAGCCCAATGGTTTGGCGAATAATTATCTTATATTAGTGCCTCACTTTAGCCAAAATATCAGACAAATCTGAGTGTACAAGTTGGGGAACATGCCTCGTGAGTAAATAAACTGAACTCTCTTTTCTTTCTCGGTTTTTTATGAGTTGTCGCGGCCGTTGCCGTTACGACTGTTTTTTAACAGGTGCACTTAAAATAGTACATAAAAAACGGGACATATCTAAAAAGCCAAAACCAACCAAATTATTTTTTCCTTTTTGATATATTTATTTTTTTACTGGTTTATTCATCTTCAAGGATCACTAATTTTTTTGTGATTACTCAAGTCCAAATCCTTCAGCGTTTGAGATGGCTATGATAAGCTTCCTCTTCAAAACATCTTTGTTTGGGTACTCTGGTAAAATGAGTTGATTAAAGCAGGTGTGAGCTTCAGGTAGATTTTCTTCACGGTCTCTCATTTTGGATATCTAACAAAAAATAAAATGAAACTTTTGTAAAAAAAAAACTATTTTATGCTAAGAAAAAACACAATACTTTTTTTTTGATTGATTGCTACACTTTTAAAATAGCTTGTCATTAATTTGTTGACTTGTTTGCGAATTCGCACGTGTGCACGAATGACTCTCCCAAAATATTTTACTGACTTTTCTATATTTTATCACTGTGCCGTGTCTCTCATATTTCGTCTACTCGTCACGTCAATCGTAAAACTAGGAAAAGTCGTAATTTTTTTATCATCAGTCTTATAATATGAAATGAGCCACTATTTTTTATAATCCATCGCTATTGTGAAAGCAATTCTTGTCCATGGTTCATGAACATGTCCACGTGTCCACCCATTTTCATTTCGTTTTTTTTTCTTCAGATCAACCATTAGCGTTTTTGTTACTCGAATAAATTTGCTTGTGTGTATTATTTAGGTTTACAAGGAGTACTCAAATTTTTATGGTGTACTTTGTTAAAGAATAGTGGATTAGATTATGAGTGGATTCTACTTGTCTGGAATTCAATCCACTTGTCTGCAAACTTTTCCTTGGATATAAACTTGAAAGAAAAAGCAAGTCAATAACCGTTTGATAGATAAATATGTGCATATTATATCTGCATGTTATTCGTTTGAGTTTCAAATTTAGTTATGTCTGTTATGAAACAACATTTATTTTAATTCATTAATAAACCATCTTTATCCTTTACCAATCTTTTGAGAAAAGTCCGAAAAATTTAAAGTAAAAAATTTAGATAAGGCTTGTCTTCAAAGTGAAGAGTCTGTACGAAAATTACCCAGGGATTTAGGATTAGCTGGTATATAAATTCAGATGACTTTTTTTCGTTTACAAAATGAATAGTAAATTTTAAGTGAAAGTTAACCAGGAACCGGAATCGTGATAAGGTTGGCTTACTTCCTGCCAACAAAATAGTTGCAAGGAATACATTATCACAGAGTTCCTCCCAAACAGATAGGTTTTATGGTAAACACGTAGCCTTTTTTGAACTGAACAACATCCTCTTGAAAATCAGGTTGGCTGGGTGGGAAATTTTTTTTTGTAGCAATTCATCTATATCAAATGTATTTGTTACTATTACAATAAAAAGGGTTATCATTACATATACAAGGTCTATACATAATATGTACACATACACTACATTGTATAACTATCCAATCATCATCGTCATTAAAATTCCATGAAGATTCCATCCTCAAGATAAGCATGTATATTTTTCGTACATGTCCCTAAAAATGGAACGTGAGTGTACCTAAAGTGCAGACGTGTGTACTAATAATGCACACTGTACACAAATACCTTTCACTTTTATCATTCCAAAAAATAACATAACGCAGTGATGATGAATAACATTTGTGGGAAAAGTTACTTCACGTCAACATTGTCAATCTGAACTGATCTGATTTTTTTGCTACACGCTACGCTACGACGATGCGAGTCACATCACTAAAAACTCACTTTATCATATACAAATGCATCAAAAGCAAAACACACAATGAACCCTGGCTTATTATGCAGATTTTCAAAAGACAAATAATAAAAAAAGATGGGTTACCTATGAGCTCTCTCTCTAGTTGATCTTTATCTATTTTTGAACCAACACATTTTCAAACTCGACCTTTTTCATGTGTGCATGGATGCAAATGAGAATTGTAAGAGATGCTATCTATCAACTTTCCTTTTTTGTTGTATGACTGACTATACATTTAAACTTTTAACTTGTAAAAATTATTTTCCGGTAATAACAACAAAACTAAAATAAAAAATATGTATATAATATACACACATGTGTAGGTAGGTACATCATGTCACCAAAAAAAATCAAGGGATGAAACGGACCTTTTGTTATTCAAGTTTTTTTGCGAGGGATTCCCACTTTTCTTTTCCCAAAAAGAAATTCCACTGGGGAAAGTACATGGAAACGGATATTACCCAAAAGAAAAAGAGAAGATCATATCAGTAAACCAAGTTTTTTTTGGGAGAAAAAAAGGTGATGGTTTTTTTTCGGAGAAGAAAAAAGTTTTTTTTAAAGTAAAAAGGAGTCTGTTGAACGCACACTATACAACCATTCACCATACGCTTACTTTTTTTGTATACCTTAAATATTGAGTGATCAAACTTTGCATGCAAGTTTTTTTATACCGAGACAATGGTTAAAGTATGTAAGATTTTCTACTTTATATTCTGAAAAAATTCTTTTAAAACAACTGTGCTTTCCTTTTTTTTCTTACCTAACTTTTTATGAAAAGTCCAAACTCATAATATAGTTAATTCACATTAAGGAGGTATATAAACATGACAGAAAGTTGGATGAGTTGACGTGATGTGTTAGGATTTTTTAAAAAAAAGAAAGGGTATACCCAAATGGAAAACACGTTTTGATTTTTTTCACCGTTGTAACAAATGGTTGACCTCCTGCTGTGACATATGCACATCAAAAAGAAGAGAATGTGCTAGTATTATGAATGTATTACAATTATTTGGTATGCCCCCCACCCTAAAAAAAAGGTTCAAATAACTCATTGTCCTCATCTCTCTCAAGACATAAAAATAAGTACTGGAGTAAAAAAAGGAAAGGTCAAAGTAAAACAGTTGCAGTAAAAAAACTTTGGAAAAGATATACTGTGCGTACTGCATATTATATGGTTTAAAAATATGTATACTTTTTTTCGAACATTTTCATTCATCTTTGTCATCGGTGGGACCTGGTGGCGTGCCTATGCAGTAAAATAGGGAAAAGTTATGTGAAAGAAAATACCTAACTGGAAAAAATTATAATACGGATTGTGAAAATAAGTAGGATTTTTCATTTTGTTTTAAATATGACCTTTTGTATATCTATCCAAAACCTTTCTTTGGAAAAGTTCATTATTTTAAATAAGCCATCAAATAACTTTCACTACTTTCACCACACCACCGCCAACGTAATACGTAACAATCCAAAAAAACATAAAAGGAATCCAGACAAAAAAATATTAGCATGAATATACGATCAAAATTTAATCCTAACATTTTATATGAGTGTATGACGTGTATATGACGTAATTTTTAGTCGATATACTTAAAATACACGTGTTTCCGCCAAACGTACATAGATTTTTACTATTTTACTAACATATTTATTGTAGGCCTGTTACCTATTTTCCTCCCAACTAGATAATGTTACACAAAAAGCCGTGATCAAAAAACGGATCATATCAGAGATCTTTTTTTTTCTATCAAGTCATCCACATATATGTATGTAAATACCTTTTTTCATCTGTTGGATTGGATTGTATCTGCTTTACATTTAATTTACACATTGGTCATTCCTTCAAAATATACATTTATAGTATACTTTCCTCCTCCACTCATTGTTGTCCTTTTTTGTCGTCCAACGGTCAATCGGTCACTCAAAAAATACGTACATGTCATATACATACATAGGTATATACTCTAAATACTCTTGTTATGAAATGAATACTATATACTTCACTTTTCCCCATCATTCAAGATAAATATTCCAAAACTAATAGGATTTCTGGTGAAAGTCATTCAACACACGGGTTTTTGGAGTGAGAGAACAATGTAAACTTGATCATTTTCTATGATGGTATGCTGGTCAAATCCCCATCCCACCCGGAAAAAAAGTATTTCATCTTCATTTTCTCATTCGTTTTCAGAGAAGTGTATAATATGCTTATGTACACCTACATGTATAGCTTTTTAACACCCCCATTCTTCTCTCAGCCCACAGTCCACATCACCTTGTGCCGTGGACTATTATCAAAAATTCACTACAAAAAAAAAATCATAGGACAACTTTTTTCTCTCTCTGACTTGTATACTTGAACATTAGTTATCCATCCAACAAAAAAAGTGAACAAGTTATTCCGTGAACACAAACCCAAGTAATAAATACCCACGTCATATCTGCCCTGTTCCTTTTTTTGGTTGAAAAAAAAGACGAGAAGTATTACGTCTTTTCAGTTCAGACAACTCTCACACACACATACCTACAAAAACCAAGTCATCAGTAAATATTTTCACCGGTGCAAAAAAAATGTATTGGACGTCAAAAAAAAAGTATGGTATACTTGAACTATGAAGAGTTTATTTTTATGGATGAACTACCTTGAAATACATTTCACCCATTCCGCCAACAGGAATTCGGTCGCTTCCAGTTGTAAAGAGAAGAAACTTTTTCTGCAGCTCCAGAGGGAGTGAGGTCAATACCGACCAGAAATCCCTGAAAAAAAATATTATGGAATGGAATCAAAATGTGAAACGAATTCCTAATCTTACTCAGCCAGTCACTCATACATATATACAGAAGAAAAAAATTGTACATTTGTTGAATGAAGCATCTATCAAAAAAAAAACTTTTTAAAATTGACTCTTATTTTAAAAAATATTATAGGTTTTTAGTTGCTATTTGGTAGAATATGTGTGTGAAAAACAAAATGCATTAAATTCACACAATAAAATAAAATGGCCTTGTGTATGGATGATACTGAAATGGAAAGGGAGAAAGGCATATTAATAATCAGCGGCAGGAAAGAAAAAACACAATCCAATCCACTGCACTTACATGTATACATAGGTATGTGTAGAAAATAAACCCTTTGAAGTCATTGTTTCAAGTAGACACACATCAAATTTCAATAAAATAATGGATGTCATTTGAAAAATAGTAAAAAGTGTGGAGAAATCAGGAAAATACTTGACTTGTTCCTCTCTTTTGCATTTAGGAAAAACAATGCTACTTATTTTTGTAGGGTTTCATTTCCTACTCTCATCGTCATTCTCTTTCATCGAATTCTAGAGAAACTTGGGATTCATCATCAAAACTATCATACTTTTTTAGGGATTTGAATTCTCAGAGTTGATGAAAAGTGGGAAATGGGAGAAAAGTACTTGAAAGGGTGGTGGTATATGGTATGGTAAAATAACAACAGTTGAATTTATTTAAATATTATTCCAAAATGTAACTGAATGTGCATGCACACGCTATTTTGTCTATTTGACACTGCCACAATAGCAAATAGATGTAATAAAAATGCAAGGGAAAAAGCAAAACAAAGCAAATAAACTTCAAAGTGATTTTGTTAGGTAAGCTGATATATATTATTATTTCAAAGAACTAAACTAATTAGGATAAAACCTATTTAGGATATTAAATAGAATAGGAAACCAAATGAAGCTCAAAAGTAATTAAAAATAATATTTCTGGAAATAGATATGTTTTTAGGAATCATGTTAATTTTTTAATGTAAATTAAAAAGTTAGCTTACTGAATGACACGATCATCGGGACGATAGTCATCGTACTCTGTCACCTTGCGTAACTCGTGGAGGTCCAAAGTGGGTGATCCACATACCAGCATTTCTACTTCCTCCGGTCTTAGCATCTGTTTAAAAAACAAATATTTTAATTGCAAAAATATCAAATTACCCCACAACCCCATTTCCCACATTTGTGACATTTAAAATACTTTTAAATTTAAGTAGTTAGTTTAAAATTTCAAACTACTTTGTAATTTGCGTTTCAAACAAATAATTGAGGAGTAGGAGTATGTTTTTTGTCAAGCTTTTCAACCGAAACAACTCGTCTTTCGTTTCAAGGAAAAAGCGTGGGTAGGATGAGTAGTCAGCTATTAAATGTAATGTTTTAATTGAACTGAGAAATTGCTTAATAATATTTACTATTTTCATAAACATGACTTATTTAAATTGAAAATGAACCGCAATTAAAATGTTTTCCACATTCCACCCACCACCACACCATCAAAAGGCCGCCTTTGCAAAGTAACCTTGAGAGGAAAATCGTGATCTTTTGTAGGCTGCGTGGCAAGTATTACATCTTTAGCAGATGTGTAAATGGTATACAAAGATATGAAACAATAGTGCTTCCTACTACTTAGGTTAGGTATCCCTAATTTTCTTCTGGCTGTTGACAAAAATGTACAACAGATGCAAAACCCTGATAACATAATTAATTAGTAACTTTTTTTTACAAAAGATTATGTAGGCCAGACCAGACTTCCCATCTTATTTTCCCTTTTCCTATGAAATCAACATAAACTGTTACACATCATCATGACATGACGTGTACACTAAATTTATAATACGTGCAAAGCATGTTTACTATAAACCAGACAGTAGTATGAAACCCCGAAAAATAAGTCAGACTTTTCACGTCACGCCTTCGCATAGAGTCACGTTGTCTGCTTTGCTAGTACAATACCAAATGACGATGTCATGTCATCTCCCTTAAATTTTCCTACGTAAAGCTGAAAATGTCTTTGGGAAGACGATGGTAATTTTGTTGGTTGGTTTAGTGGTACACCCACTTACACCAGTTATTTCTCAATTCCCACACACAAAATGATAAACCTACCTAATAAAATGGTGAATAAAAAAATGTTAAAGATGTACATAAATTTATACATAGTATGCTATGTATGCAAGAAACATAAATGAGCATAAAATATTTACTCACTTTCTCCTACTTTCTCTGTCAAAACAGAAAATATATGCATTAAGTGTGTATGGGGCAATGTGATGATCATGATCATTTTGATGATAAATGTTAACAAGCATAATAAACATATGTATGTATATTTTCCTTTCTAGTTATTACACTCTGTGTTTCGGCTCCCATCCACAATCCACCAACCACAATCTTGATTATTTTATAATGTTGGTTTTGTGTACTTGTTCTAATGCACGCTAGTTTTTGGTCTGGAATCTGCTCTGATTCTGATATTAATGAATAAGAAGATGAAGGAAAATTTTCAAAGTTTTCACCCAAAACAAGCTTTTTACTCTCCCAGAAGTGTAGGTATGTATGTACATGTATTAAAACAACAAGATGCATATACTCCTCAACTAACTGTCTCTCACATTTATCATGTGTTTTTCACAGAGACTTTATCTTTATCTCTGATACTCTCACAAATAAACAACTCACACGATCTCCATGTATTTCTGCCCACAAGCAATTTTCATGTTCCCAAGAGAACCAAAAAGAGAAGCTTCCCTTCCGTAATAATTACAACTACATCTGAAAATATATGTATGTGGGTGAAATAACGTGGTAATCAAGTAGGGCGGCGGTAATGAAGATGGTAATTTGTTATTTAAAATTATTAGGGACTTGGGTCACAAGGTAATTTTTTTGAAATTGGGGGACTGATTGAATTGAAAAACAAAAATTCCCTGGGGGGTTTTAAGGAGAATTACGAAAACATTTATACTGAAATTATGAATTGCGTGGGATGGAAATGGAAATAAGTGTAAATTTTGTAAAATGAAATGTTCGAACTTACAATCAAGGCATTTGAAGCAGTGACCGAATGAAATCCTAGATAGAATGCTCGAAACTGTGCATAAATGGCTGTGTTGAGAACCCAATCCAGATACAGCCTTACGTACTCTTCTCGATTGTCATTAGTGACGGGAATGTGCTCTCCATTCTCCTTCAGGTTGTAGGTCATAATTCGGTCGTACTCTTGAAGTGAAGCCTAGGAAAATAACAAAGTAGAACAACAACATCATCAACATGTCGTTACACTAATTCGAAAATTCTCTTGTATTTCTACGAGAGTATAATTATCAATAAGCTTTTATATTATATCCCTCATTAGTTACACAGAAGTGAAGTAGATTTAAATGATTAAAACCGGATCTATCAAAATATTTCTACTGAATCACTTCCACACTGTTTTGATGTGACAGAGAGACAGACGGAAACAATTTTCTGCGGTGTAAATCTTCAAAAGATTCATTTTCCTTGGGATCAACTTAATTAATACATGAGAAATAGTCGTAAAATTTACTGTGAAAATACACACACACACACACACACATCCATATATGCATCGTTTGCATAGTCATTAATGCGAGAAAATATTAATAATTTGTAAACACATCGCATCGCATCAGTCTCAAGTGGTGACCGGAAGGAAAAGTCGTTTATTGACTTTGCCGAAAATACTTTAAATGCAGCATTACAACAGCTTTACAGGGAATTACGTTCTCTGGACAATCTCAGCTTTTTGAGGTGTTCATCTATTTTATCGAGAAACTTTTAGTTTCACAAGCCATTCGGGGAAATGATTATTTGACTAGAAAAAGGGTTATGGTTTGGGTGTATTTACGCCCATATTTTACGACTGTTGCAATTTACATATCAACGGAATTGATTGAACGAAAATAGGACTATAAATGATAACTTGATCGTTTCCCTTGACAATTTTGTATAGTAGCTTAGTAGTGTTCTGAGCTTGGAGCGTAAAATAAAGTTTGAAAGAGTCAAAACAATAAAGTGGTTCATACATTCCAGCCAGATAAGCTATGTAGAGATTGTGCATTCAAAATCCTATTTTATCGGTTGCTTATTATGCGATTTACAAATGTAATTCAAAATGTCAAAAGTGAATGGTCAATTTATCATAAGCGGAGTGGAGGCGGATAAAACAAGTAAAAGTGAAACAAGATAAGAATCTAGTCTCTAGATTATCTAAACTAATAAATCCATGCACGTGTTTCGCATTTAATACAACAAACAGACTTATTCATTTGAATTTCGGATAAGCTCATGTTTTACGGAGAATTTCTATTTGATCTTTTGTGACCCCTTGCCTACCATCATAAATAGTATCCAAGTAAAAACCGATTGACATTGAAAAATCATTAAATAATTTGATTGATTGGAAATCTATGATTACTTTGTGCAAAGACAAAATTTATCCAAATATTGCATCCAAGTCATTTCTACAAAAAAAATACTCAGAGTAGTGCACTTAGAAAATTCTACGCCACAGCCACAACACTTAAAATTGAACCAGAGTATTTTGCAATCATTCATATTTGTCCTTTTTTAATACTTTGTGTACATCCGCCCACAAGAAATACTTGACTACAAAATATATTAGTTTCGGAGGAACCCTCAATCTCGATAAATATACAAATACATACGTTGCTCCTTCACAAATGGACGATAAGCTATAACAGTCAAGTGCACATCCCTTGTTTGCATACTACAAGCTTTACATTCATTTTTTTACTTAATACATCAACCGAAATCGGAGGTGGTGGGGTTTGGTTTGGTTTTTAATGCAAAAAAAAACTTCATTTAAAAACCAACCATGATGATGACGGCTTCTCTTTTTTGAAGTAGCTTTTTTGCCTTAATCCACAATCTATCTTGGAAATTTTCACACCTAAAATATATACAAATGTATATTGCATATCACCACACACCATACCAGCAGAGTATTGCGTATCACAAGAGAAATATCCTCAAGACTTTAAAAAATGGGTTTGCCATCCTTTCTTTACTATATAAACGCAATCATCATCAAACTCCTCTACTATTCCATTATATTTCATCTTCTCAATGTAAAAGTTTATATAAATCAAATGTGTCTAAACTGTTCTATGATCTTCTCAAGCAGAAGAACATACATCACGAACTCACATTGTTACTCTCTGACCATCAAAATTACTATTTTCACCATGCTCTCTCTCTGTATACTAGCTTTATACACACAATTCTTTCCTAATAATCGACCATTTTCTCGCATCAACACACATTTCACCATTTTGATTCTTTAGCTTTCGGCAAAATATACTCAACAATTGCTTATATGAGAGTGGGGAATGGTGTTGCCCAATATAAAAAAAACAAGTTGGTAGGATGATGATGTTGGGTGTTTTGGGTGGGTGTGAACGGGGAAAACTGTCGGTGTCCTTTTTTATTTTCTCCCGAAAAAGTTATATTTCAAAGCAAAAGCCCATTGAAATATCTTTTAAAAAACAGGGAAACTACGTACCATGATACAAAAGCTTGCTTGGCAAGAAAACAGAACGAACCACAATTTTTTTCCGTGCACTTTGTTTTCTTCGGTGGACCATTATATTTACCAGTATTACCTTGTTGACTGGAAGGTTGTTTTGGGTCTAAAAAAGGCCCAGAGAGAGTCCAGAGAGTCCAGGCAACTCACTTAAGTTAAGATAGAAAAATAAATCTTACATGCATTTTTTTATTGATACGTTTTTCTGAGGAAAACTGTTTACGTGCATAATATTTGCACTTTTTTCCTTCTTTAAGCTTTTCTTGAACAATTGTCTATATTACAATATTGTGGTCTACTTTGTTTTTTTACTGGCTTTCAGCACCCTTTTTCAGCTTTATTTTTTTACAAAATACATAATACAACCTATATATTTGCACTTTGTAACATCTTTTACTTCTATAAAACATGATAAATCACTTTCTATCTTGATATTAGAGTGTAGTAACCACAATTTCTAATTTATTTTTTTGTTTGTCTGTTTGTCTTTTAACTTTGAAGGTTACGTATAAAGTGTTTGCTTTTGGACAATCATCAAAGTTAAGTTACTTTGATACTTCCAATTTTATTTCTTCAAGATTGCTCCTTTCCTTTTTACCTTTTCACTTTTTCTTTTTTTTACCCTGAAAATAATTTATTTGATATTATTTTGTGCTTATAGCAAATTGATACTGATACCAGGAAGATGGGAATAATGTGCTTTAGAAAATTCCACATGATACCACTTTTTTTTCTTCCAAGTATTTACCCAATTTATCTGGCTTGAATATTTTACCTATTTGTTTCTTATACAATAGGTATTTACGCAGTTTTTTATATCATCATCATCATCATCCAATCCAATCCAGCAAGTTAAAATGGTAATGTATATCCTATCTATAATGTATTATCGTATCGTAAAAAACAGAAAAGAAATAAGAAAGAAAAGTATGTAGTAAAAAAAACAGAAGTATATTTTTTTCTTAAATATTCTATGGTCCATTAGATTCGGTAGTTTTGAAATGTGAATGGGGATTTTCACTCTGCTCTGTGTGCAGTTTGAGTTTACAGTTGAATTGAGTAGATAGGTGTGTGTGTGTGTGTGTGTGTTTAGTAGGTATACTACAAGAAGGAGAGGAGGTAGGAGGGGCTGGAACAACAATAATATTATTTCCACAGCGAACAACATCTTTTACAAATGTTTTCTTCTTTTAGAAAATGAATGGAGGGATTTTTTTTCAGGATAAAAAATGCATGAAAAAATATAGAAGAGTTTATTTTTGAACTTGTGTGTATTTTCACCAGTTCTATTACAAATCGTACTATAAGTAGTAAAAAAACCCTACTTTTGTGTGTAAAATTCAATGGAAAAAATATTATTTTTGGAGTGTCTAGTGCATCACTAAAAATATTATGGGGACTTGAAAAAGAATTGCGGTTTTTGTAACATGTGTTGTTTTAGACGGGAAATACCGACTCATGAATCATAATAAAAATCTGGATGGCTTACCTGAAAACTGAGACCCATGTCTTCTTCCACACTTCCTTCATATTTTAAAAGCTCACGAAGTCCGTGCGCCACATCCTAGAGAAAAATAATGGAAAAGTTTACAAATCAATTTTTACGTATTTACTTGAATCTCATTTTTCAGAGGAGGCTTTAATTACTCAACTTTTAAAGCCACTTGAATGAGTATTTTTAGTTGATTTTTTAAATAATGAGTAGCCATACTAATTTACTTGAGCTGATAATGAGTTCGGTGATTTAGGTTTTCTAGCTTTTTGACAGCGACTTATGTTGTCCGCTATTCATTTTCGGGGTAACACTTATTCATACTTTCACTTTCTGACTTGACAAAGTGGGTAAAATGCTTTTTGAGGTAATATTAGAGATTGGAGGGAATAGAATGGGAAGATACACAACTGTGAAGCATGTTGAAAGCAAGAAGTAAACAGTAAATATTATGGATGTCCTTATTTTCTAGCTTGGAACGTGATAAGAATAGTACTTCTGCTCATTTACCAGTACTGAGACTTACTTTGAACAGTTGTACTGCTTTGTTGTAAGGAAGGTTCGCTGTGTTGGAAAAAAAATGAATGAAAATTTGTAAACAAAATGATTGTCATTGTAAAAGCAAAGTGGAAAGGATCAAAGTCCTATAACCTTATGTGCAAGTACAATTGCCACACAAAAAAATTCATTGTAGCGTAACGCTATTGTAATGTAAAACGATGAAAATATTGTTGATCTCGCATATCATCATGTCATCACTCAAATGTACCTTTTTATAAGGCATTCATCTTCCCATGGAAAAATTTCCATGGAAAACATGAACATCAAACTATATAATATGCGTGCATGCTATCAAATCACCACAAAAAAAACACCCGTGTTTTTTGGTGAAATATTTGAGTCATGTTATTCGTTCGAGACAACTAAGCAGAAAAATTTGGGTACAGGGAAGTGATTAATGATCTGTTGTAAATGAGCGGCCCTTAACACAAAAAGTGAAATTTTAATTTAACACAAATTTTCAAGGGCAATTTGAAGTGAAGCTTGTCATTTATCAAAATAAAGATTTTTTTTAACCCCTGGGGTTGAACTGCATTTTTGAGGTCAGAGGTCACACAGTTTTTAGTATATTAACTTGTCTCACAATAGTTTAAATATAATCATCAACCTAAAAAAAATTGTTTCTGGCAAAAAGTGCAAACATTTTGGGTACAAAGTTGTTGTGGTGAGTGCCAAACACTGCCAACACATGTAAATATTTATGTTTTGGATTTTGTTGGCGATGGTGATAATGGTATGTTTTGGGAGAGTTGGGGGAGATTAGATGACTTTCTTTTTGTGAAGGAATGTGAGAGTAATCAACAGTATCATTTTGCACTGTAGAAGCAAAGGAAAAAGGATATGACATGTATGGTATGGTGAATATGTGATCATTATAAAAGATAGCTTTTGCAAGAGGAAAAGTTTTGGGGAATGATAAGTTATATTTAAAAATTTTCATGAATGTGGTTTTATTGCTGTGAAGTGTTTTCAATGCGAATCGATTTTACATAAAAGGTCGTCATCATCATCATTGGTATAGTCGGTATACTCATTTTTTTGGAAGATGCAAACAAGACTTGACTTGGAAAAATGATGTGATGTTGTGTGGAGAAAAAGCAGGGCAAAATGAGAGCATAGCATTCTCATAAAAAGTAATCATAATAATGTTGCACCTGAGGCAAGCAAGATGTAGTATTTAGGATATGCTAGTACACAAAAAGATACATAGTCTTTGCACTTTGTAAACAATATTTTTCATGGAAGTTTAGCTGAAAAATTGAGATTTTGTAATTATCAAGAGGGCACGTGGTGCTAACAACAGCAGCTTATTAATATTGCTGGCTTGGTTTGGTTGGTATTTAAGAAAAGTTCAAGCATATGCCATGATGCCCTTTACAGACTTGTTTAAAATTTGAGAGTTTTGTGGGCAAAATGAATTTTTTTGGCATTAAATTTTTTAGTGGAAGCTGCTATGCTGCACTTTAAAAAGGAAGCACAAAAAAAGATAAGAAAAAGTAATTCAAAGAAGGAGAGAAGGCGAAGGCCAGCCAAATTACAATAGTAATAACTACACTTCATGAAGCAGATAGGGTGGGAAAGTGGTAAATGGAGTGGAAGGGAAATTTCTCTCAATGCTTTTTCATGGGTATAAAAGCAAAGTCTTCTATGCATATATTTTTGGTGTGGAAGGAAAGGTGTCACTATGCATAGATAAAATATATTGTGTAGAGGTATGCATTTATATTTATAAGAATCCATTTCCAAGAGACAAGACACATGTCCACCAAATAAATTTTCTTTTAGGTTCATTTGAATTGGGGCTGGAATAGATTTTAAATATTTAGCACAACAACAACATAAAGATTTAGTAGAAAATGCATCACAGTTTGTTTCCCTAGTTTTCACAAAGATTTGCAAATGAGTTGAAAAACTCTATTTGGAAACTAGGGATAATAAAATACGTAAAAAAAAACTAGACAAGTCAGGACCAAGCCAAAGACCACAACAAAATAGTTAAAATTTACTGTTTGGAAGTCTACTTATTTCTATAAGATTCAAACTATGTCTTCTTTTTTCAGTATCTACAAAAAACTTTGATTTAAACTGTCCCTCGAGTGAGTGTGTATAAAAAAAGAAGAGTAAAAGAGATAAAGTTTTCCAATAAATATAATTAAAATGTATAGCGTTTTCTCTCCTCGGCACACAGAAAAGGAAGGAATGTGTGGTGGCGGTGGCTAAAAACAAGTTTAGTAAGTGGTTTCGCAAGTGGTTAAACTGCAAATCAAGTAAAAACTGACCATCAACTTACTAAACTAAATTCCCACATTGCTTTTTATTCTTATATAAATTTTATTACGTGTTCGGTAGGTCGGTCGGAGAAACGTAAGTTTTTTTTGGTAAAGTGGTTGGTTGGCATGAGTGAATGAATGGGAATAATTATTAGTTGGAGATATATATTTTGTAGATTAAAAAAAGCACAGATTTTTTTGCAGACTAACCGGCATGATTTCTGCAAGATCATCTATAGTTGGGTCCCTCGTGACACCGACAGCTGCACTGTCCAATGGCGGTACAACCGGTGGGGAAAGTAGCTTTCTGTAGCAAATTGAAGGAAAGTGAAGGTCCAGGATAATTGAATTGTACACTGCTAGTCCCATCAGTACTCCTTCAAAAAACATATACAAAAAATAAATCATCAAGATTTTTCCTGTTCACTCATCAAATCCATCTAAAAAACGAAATCTCCAAACTGAGTTGTTGTGTAACAGAAAAAAACACAAAACAAAGTTGTTATTTTATTTTTACTGACTTTTGCAGAACTCTGCTTCTTTTCTTAATAACTAGCCTATTTACAAATAACTTTTCATCACCATCATCTCTGCTAGTGGCCAAGTCAAGTCAGTGTTGCAGTTTTGTTCATTTTTTTTGATGTTTCGTAAACAGAAATTCTCTGTGGGTTACTTTTTCTTTTGTGGCATGACTTGTTTCTTTATTTTCTCCTTGGAAATAAAAAAGTATCTCTTGTATTTCTTCCGGGGGCAATCAAAAGTGTTTAGAAGGTAAGTCGTTTAGTTGTTCATGTTGATTACCAAGTATAGAATCACAGTTTCCCATCATCAACTTTTTTTTATGTAACTTTCTTTTATACCTTTTCACTTAACTAGACCATCAGACAATCAGTCAGTATTTTTTTCTTACTTTTTCAGAAATCACAACAAAGAAACAAGGTAAAAGTTTTTTTGTTGAAGAATAACTGCTTGGTTTAGCCAGTATTTGTTAATGAACCAATAAGAATTAAATCTGAAGGGGTATTAACCCCCAGTAGGATTTTTATGAATGGACAGGACAGGAGTCAGGGAATTATATAAATAGCTTTGCAAAAAAATAGTGTAGCAAACTTTATGAATGAATTCTTTTTCTGATATATAAGCTATAAGGAAGGAGAAAGGATAACGAGAGAAAAACAAAGTTGTGATCACGTCATATTCAGTTTATCAAAATAAAATAAAAGAATTTGTACATCTTTTTTTATGGTGATGATGATCCTAATCATTAAATACAACTGAAATATAGTTTATTGCGTATTTTTACGAGCTGTTGTGTTTTTAGAGCTTACCAATAAGATTGTATTCCCGAAGACTTCCTTGTTGGGCTAAACTGAACCAGTAGCATCTTGAATTGGGGTAATACACGAACATTCCATATTCAGGCTGTAAACAAGGTATGTAAAATAATAAATGTCAGCATGTCATTGGAGTTCCATCTTTTATGTAGGGTGAAATATTTTTTAATTTACAGAAAAACAAAAGGCAGCAGTGCAGTAGGTGTACTAATTAAGTTAAAAAGTGTTTCTTGTCTAAATTAAAATGGAGTAGAATGACAATAAAGGGTAATTTTTTTATTGTAGAGGATACAATTACACCTACATACTTTTACAACATAACATGTGCATACTTTTTCCAAGGCTAAAATGATACATTGCTAGAGACAAAGAGAAAAAGTTCAAATGAACCGACATCCTACGCGAAAAGTACAATATATTATATTATCATTGCATTGTGACTAAAAAGGGAAAAGGTGAAAGGGTGAAATCTCTTACATTAATTGAAATGGAGTCATATTTACATAAAAACTTGTAAAAAGGATTCCCCAAAAACAAAACCAAGGTGAGCATATGAACATCAATTATAACATTTATAATTAAACTATCAAAGTATCCTTTGTAAAATGTTTTTTGATACGTGGGAAATTTTAGGAATTACTCTATTTGGAAAAGTGTATGGATACTTTTCTTTGTTTGTCCATTTAATTAACTAAACAATTACATTTCATCTTTTTTCGCCAAGTAACGTCTAATAAGTTATGCATACAAGGTTGGCATAAAAGTACACTTTATGCAACCGTAAATATTCACAAGGTCGCCTTAAAGCAAGTGGTGTGTAGTTTATTAATTAAGTTTAAAAAATTGTTTTGTGTTTTTTACCTGAAAAATATCTCGTATAAGTAAAAGAAACCATTCTTTTGTCAAGCCACCCATATCAAGACCCGGCTCTCCGACAAATGACACCCGAAGTTTTTTCTTTAAGTCTTTTTGTTTCGTTGCGATCTAGATAAAAAAAATTATACAAGTTTGAGATAAAGTCTCTCCAGAACAGAAAACCCATCGTTTTTTCCTGCATGCTCCGAAAAAATGGCAACAGCTTTTTTAAACGATAATTAATGAGGTTGCTAGCTCTCACGCTTGTCAACTTTATTTTCTTCATCTTTTTAGTAATCTGATTTGTTGTGGGTATTTTCTGCCTACGCTGTCGTCTCCCTGTTCATCAGTCACTTGTACACTAATTTAATTTCTTTTTTTTTCTTCGCTGAAAGCAGCTTCCACGTAAAAAGAAAAAGCTACTCATGTTTGTAAATGGAAAGGTAGATTGTATATATTTTTTTACCTCTTTCAATGAGTCGGGTACCAAGTGGTTACGTCTCACGTTGATGTTCAAAAAGAATATATCAATTTGCGGAGTTTGATGACGAGCTACTTTAGCAACGAGGGATCTCCTTGCCACCAGTATCATTTGGTGCTCTGCATCCTATCATATTTATTTTTTAAAGAAAAAAGTCTAATTAAGTATACCATGTGAGGTTTTTATAAGTCTATTAATATTTTTAAAAGGAAAATTTTTTGGTTAGTTACTTGCCTTTGTTAAGATAATACGTTTGGCAACAATACTCAGCATGAAAGGATATTGGCAATAGGAAAACTGACCAGGACGATCAGGACTTTGCCATCTCCAGTACTCTTGCATTAAGTCTACATGGTCTAAAGCGCTGTTGTAAAATTCTGAATAGTGAAGAAGTGCAGGTTGGCAGCCGTTGTTTGCAGCATCTTTAAATAGAAATTTTATTTTTAATTATAATTTTGCCAGAAATTTATTCCTAAAAATTAATTACAAATATTTATCTTGTGCGTCGCGCGTGTCTATTTTTTAAAAGATTAATTTGAAACATGATTAGCATGAAAAGAACTTACATAAAAATGTTAATCTAATAATTGTCGCTGTTACCTAAACTAATCACAATGGATATTTTTTCATATTAAAACTTGGAATTAATTTATGTCACGTTGCAAACTACCTTTTTCCATGGAAAAGGCACGTGTTTCATACAAAGTACAATTAGTACCGTACCAGCTGCTGACACAGCAATGATATTAGAAATAGTACCTAATGTTTTCTGTTTAAAACACTTGACATTTCTCAGAAGAAGCCGTCAAGAATGGAATACAAAACTTTCGCAAAAATCTGTTCATTTTTAACCCATTTTTTCGTAACAAAATGTCATACAAACATACTTATTACTTCTTCCAAAAAAATCTTCTTTTTACTTTGCACCTGTTCAATGTTCAATGTATATTTAATATTTGATGATCATATCATAAGCTTTCGTTTCTAGTTTTTTTTTTCATTTCATTCTAGAGTCAAAGAGACAGCTTATTATTCCGCTCACTTTTCTACCAATAGCCATTTCATAAAAGGTAGGCATTAAGGTACAAAGCCTTGCAATAACGTGTCCATGTCGTGCAATCATTTTCTCCACACACCAGCAGCTGCCTTCATTTATAACACATGTCTCTCTACATAGCATATTTTCTCCAGAAAAAAAGAAGGCAAGACGTGAGCTGAGCTTCATTCATTGAGAGAAATGCCATTACTCCACACGACAAATACTACTGACCAATATAGAAAATTTCACCAGACTAAAAATGACCCGACCACCTTACCAAAAAAAACTTCCTAGGTTTGATCATGATCAAAATTGAACCTGATCTGATCAGATTCCAGCTTAGAAAAAAACTTGCTGATGTCAGATTTTAAGCGGATCAGCAAGTACACCAGATAAATTGACAATGAGAGGAAAATGACATGTTGAGAAAAAAATTACATTGGTATCAGGATAAAATTGACAAAGGAAAAGGGTTCCGTTGAAATTTTATCAGGTAGACATAGAAAGAACTGGAATATATTTTTCCCTGGAATTTCGAGCAATTTTTGGATGACAGCATGGGAATCAAGTTAAAGGTTAAAACAACAAGGCAGAAAAAGAACAAGTAGAATGAGCACTGAGCAGTTTATCAAATTTGATGGTAAATCTGTCTGAGGAGAATTTTTTCTAATGAGTTGTATTTCTCTTTTCAGAAAAAAATGATTCCATGAACAAAGTGTTATTTTTGAGGCTTTTCATGACACAAACACAACCATTCAAGGTTTATATACTCAAATTTGTTCAATTACAGCATTTATGTTGAAAAGGCTTGTGTAAATTTGTTATGAAAATTTTTTTCTCACTGAGAAGTGCAAGCACACGAGCGGCTGCCGGTATCCACCATTTTGACTTGGAAAGCGGTGGTAAGCTTCTATCAGCAGGAGGAAATTGTCGTATTGTCACAAACTGAGTTAATGTTCGGACTAGCATTCGCAAACGGCCTACTTCCAATCTGAAAATAGATAAACTTGGTTAAATTTGATGTAATGGTGGTGGTAATTGCTTCATCATTCCCAATTTTTTTTAGATTATTATTTTATGAACAAGGCAACATTAAATGATGTGGAATGGATGATGATTTGGTGGACTGGAAAATTTAGTTATCTCGCGAAGGATTTTTATTATTATTTAATCAGTTTATTTTTGGCTTACGTTCGAAACCAGTGGACGAGCATCTGATGATCTGAATTAGGTAAGGCTGTTATATGACGCAGCACGTGAGCGAGAACGGTGTATGAGGATTGTGCGGTGAATACTGGGTTTTGTAAGATGACGAAAAGGGCTCGTACCTTGTCTTTTATGTATAATCTAAAGTGGAAAAGATTCAGAGAAAAAAAATCATTAATTTTTTCCAGGGAGAAAATTGCACACAAAGAGAACATGCTTTACTACCATCATCATCATCACCGTTCGCTTGGATACACTGACAAATATAACATGTTAAACAACAGGGAACACACTTGCTATTGACTTGTACCTTGTACCAGATTTTTTATTAAAGTTATCAAAAACAATGAAACGTTTGTCAAGTATTTTCTTGAAGAAAAAAAAACACAAGTTAACTTTTTTGAACAACGCTTGCATACTTGATTTAATTAGATTAAAAAATAAATAGTGTTTAGAGAACTGGAACAGGATTCTAATTAAATAATTGCGTAGTAAAATTTTCCAATTAGAGTTTTTTTTCTACGAGTAAAATGCTACGTTATGTGTTCTATTATAAAATTGGAGCGATTTAAAAAAATGCATGCCAAGTGAAAGTTGGTGGTTGACATTGAAATATTTTAAAATAATATGCATCACTTACTTTTGCTTATCATCAAGAAGCGCATTGACTATCGATTTTAATACTGTCTTCTGAACGACGGTTGGCTGCAAACACAAAAAAAATCAACAAATAATCTTCAAATTTTTTACAAAATAAGTGATGCAAAAAATTGCTTGTTTGCCCTTCCCAAAAAATGTTCTTTTTAGAATAATTGGAGTGTAGTCATTTGTGAAATGAGCAGCTTTTTTTAGTGCCTGTATCAGTTAGAATAATAGCATATTATTATAGTATTCTTGAAAAATTACCGAATTTCTTAGAGCATCATTAACGGAATATATAAGTTCCATATTTAGTTCCGGGTCCTCCATCAAATCTGTCGTGGAGTATTCTGAATTTCCATGAGAACCCATTTCCTTTGTTGCCTATAGACAGAAAAGAACACACAGAAAAATTGTCATCATTTTCATCATTGTATATATTTTTATGAGTATCTTGTGTGCACTATCAATTTTCAGGGGGAAAAATATTAAAAAAGAAAGAAAGTCAAGCCATGTATTTATATCATAACGGCAAAGTAAAGTAGCTTATTTGACTACTGTAAAATAGCTATGACATCAATTCAACCAACCATTTTTTGCAGCAGCAAAGCCACTTAATAGTGATGGGGTAATAGGGAACATAATCTTGACAAAAAAAGAACATGCTTTTATATCCTTTCAACCTTGCTTGCTATTTTGAAGGAAAAAATAAATCTGTTGAGTGAAGAGAAAATGGTGTATAAAGCTTATGTACTAAATGGGTTTACCCTCTAGCCAATATATTTTTTGTATTACATTATCTTATGCAACTTTTCACTTTCGCCACCACTTTTTTGATGTGAAGTATACACTTTTTTTGTTGTTGTTGATTGCATAGTAAAATTTGTTGCATAAGAAATGTGAAGGTATTATATCATGTCATATGATAACATGCTTATTCTGCTGGTTTACATTAGAAAAATTTTACCTTAAATGTTGCACAAATATCAGCATATGTCTCAAATGTTCGGGAGTAGAATCGCATCAAATTGTTGTAGTTTCCTGTTTGAGTTGCTTGATTCACGGCTTGACTGAAATGTACGGAGAAAAGAGAAGAAAAAAAAAAGTGCTCGAATAATATTATTTTTTGGAGGTTTTGTTTGTGTTCGTTCAACATTATCTTACTTAAGTGCACTTTGAAATTTAGAGGAGAATGAACAGTGCACTGTGAGTGCGACATCAATATTTATGTTAAAGGTAATAATAATAAACCGTTGTAGCGGTTAGAGAACAGTAGTCGAGGTTCAAAAAATATTATATTAATTTAAAGATTTAATTTCAGATTTGAAATATATATGCAAAATATTTTTTTACTTCGGCTTAAATTTTAGGTATGTTGTCCTGTTTTTTTTTTAAATTACTAGAGATATGGATGGATGGATGAACGAATGGTCGGACAGAACGCAGACATAATAGGTTCTCCTAATAAATTAGCTTTACTATAATGTAATATTGTCCAAAAGCTTTATTTTCTTCCATCATCACGCCGTGTGCCATGTACACTGCGGGTATATTATCATCCCATCGTATAAAGTTTTAAATATATTTTGCAATGTTTTCTTTACATGTAATCGTAATACAAAATACAAATATTATTTAGTTCTTTTTTATTCGTTCAAAGGCTCTCTCTCTATTTCAACCTATTCTTTACTTTGCTGATTTTGCATTTGATTTATCTCAAAAATTTGCTCCCTTTAAGCTGAAAATGCAACATAAAGCTTTCTATATAGCTTGCTCGCTAGCATTTTCGCTTTTTTTATGGGAAACCCGACCAGCAATACGTCCTACACTACTTGTTACGTTGCTCTCACCCTTGCGGCAAAATTTTCCTCATTTTCAGATTCACTACTAAACAAAACACGCATATTATTCTGTCATTTTGCTTTTATCAAGCTACCCAAGCTTTCTTTATGCAAGTTAATAAGGATGCTCTTAGTGTCTGTATATTCCGTCCGCATGTAGGTCCATCTCCCCCCAAAAAGTCAAAAGGAATAATAAATTTTTGAAAAATGTCATATTCAAGAATATCCTGCAGAACTGGGATCCAATTTTCATTTTTTGATTTTTACATAATTAAAATCAAGGGGCAATGTGAGATTTAGATTCCAAATCGATCATCCTATTTTTTAAACTTTTTATTTCATTCCAAAACTTAATTTAACCATTTAGAATGGTTTTCACATATAAATTTGCTTTTTGCTTGGTTTGCTAATGAAAGTGCTTAGTTTCCCATCCATCCATCCAACCAACCACCACACAACTAAAAAAAACTATAAAGGAATTCAAGCGTATACTCACTCATTTCGCAACAATCATTTTCACCACCACTTCCCTTTAATTATGCTAATTTGTCAATGTCGGTAGTGGTGGTGCGGGGGCACTGTCTTCTTCTTCTTCATTAGATTTCACCAACCTTTTTCCATCTGTTCTCCTAAAAACATTTTCCACCTTTTCTACCTTTTCTACCATTGCACTTTCCCTAATAACCACACTCTTTCCCTATTTCTTGTCAACGTTTGCAATAAAATCCCTTCCCGTGTCAATAATCCGCAATATAAAATCCCACACACCAAAAAAATATTTATTCTAACCAAAGCACGATTTCTAACCTTTTTTCATGATATTTTGTCAAAAAAAAATTTTCGCTAACTTTGCCAAAGTAAAGATTATATTTTTTAAAACTAAGTTTGCTTATAAATTAGTATTTACAGAAACTTACAGAAATTCTTCCCTGGTTGTGCTAGAAGATTCCGAGTATTGGGGTAAAACCAGCTCGCCATCTGAAGATGAAGCGCTTCCAACACCAAACACATTTGTTCCACCATCCTCTCCCGCAGTTCCATCAGGTCGGCCGTCGGAGTCCTTTAATAGTAACGGCATACAACGGCATAATAATCAAACTACTTGAAGCATACACCTTTCTTCTACTATTCCACTTTTTTTATCTCGAAAAAAAATCTGAAAATCTTTGTTCATTTTTTTGGAGAAAATCCTTTTGATTTTTTTTACCTTTGCAATAGGTGGTAACGAAGTACAAGATCCTGTTGATCCGGGTCGCACCATAACACCGTTATTTACATCAGGTACGCCAACACTTAATCCTCCAAGACGTCCAACCATAAAACTGCCTAGGTTACCAGCACCGTCCTAAAAATATTATATAAATGTGTAAGAAATAGACCAAGATAAGCTGGTGATAAGCAATTTGGAAAGCTCAAGTGTCTTCTTGAAGTAATATTTGAATACTAAAGAGCTTTTCACCATACTGAGCTCTCATTAGCACACACACACCTGTGTCTGGGTTAAAAAGTAATGAAGAAAATATTATGTCTATTTTAATAGGCATGTATTGTAAATTCGCTAATAAGATAGTGAGCATTGAAGTGAAGTGACAATGTATAAAATCGAAGGTTGAAAATGTACTTTGAAATGTTGAAAATAAAATAATCTCATTTTATATTCTATCCATTATTATCAGCTTACCAAGTTTTTCTTATAGAAAGGGTTTGTAAAGTGAACAAGTAATAATTTATCTGTATTTTATCTTTATGTTTGAGTCAAGCAGAGTGGAAATTATGTGGTAGAATATTTTTGGTTTTATTACATTGACGTAATGAGTGGATATATATATGGAGAGTGGTAAATGTAATAATTAAATATTTATGGAAAAGAAAGTGCGCAAATATGTACTTTATATTAATATACATGTATGTTACCAGAAATTTCGCGTGTATATAATTGGAAATTTCATTAGACATTTTAATTGTACTTTTAATGAAATTATCTTAATGGTTAATTATCTATCAAACAATTAAACAAAAAAAATTATAAGCTATTTAAATTTAATTTTCAAATTTAAGTTTTCGCCATACATGCAATTCGCACTATATATTTTAGCCTGTCTTGAATTTAGCCAACTTTAAACTATCAAATTATTCATGTAACCGTATTTACACAAATATAACTTTTTTTAGACTTACCACAATTGGTAATCTGAGATGCCTTAAAGGATCACTCCTATCGTTTGGTACTGCACGTAGTTGTGAATCCTGGTGAGAATACGTTGCCCCACAGTACGGACACACAAGTCTTCTTCTCGATTCCACTCCTTTACTTAACGTTACTGTCACGTGGCACGAGGGACATGTCACACTGTCACTTCTTGACGCATTTGATGAAGCACCTATTCCTCCGTTGGATGCTCCTCCTCCCCTTGAATTATTATTTGTTGAGTTCGTTTCCTCACTATGGACAGCATCGGTCATCACCAGTGCAGGCCTCTGCGGTTATCCATTTTTATTTACCAATTAACCATTTTTTATTCTTTTTAAACTAATTATCAAATTAATTCACTTTCCTTAAAAAAATAACTAAAAAACTGTATTTTTTTTCTATTTGGGTGACAGTCCCCAGATTTTTTTTCACAAGATCACTAAATTTCTTACCAAAACAATTAGACGAGGAAGTGGGGGGAAAATCAATTCCCAATTCCAAGAATTGCCCAGGTCCATCAGCAACTAAAGTGAATATTTTCCCAGCACCCCAGTTATTTTTTTCTTCAGTTTATTCGAAAACGCCACATTTTTTAAACCTAATTTATATTATTTCAGCTCCAATGAATCATTTTTTATGTAATTTATTTAAAAATTAACACTTTTGTTCACAATTTCTTTCACTTTTTCAAAAACACAATTAAGGTTTAACTTTAATCAACGCCATTTTTTTCATTTAAAAAAATTTCAATCTAAAAATTTAAATTTAATAAAAAATACAATTTTACAACATAAACTATTCTGACGTCCTTTGCTCCCTTGCAATATTAAAAATAAAATGTACGTTAAAAATATCACCAAAAAATTGACCAATGTCGTCACTAGTCACTCGTCGTCATAAGCTATACTCTTGCATCTGGCCATTATATAAAAACTAATGAAGTACTTTTTTACAAATGCCAAAATGCTAAATGAAAATTGCTTTCCAAGTGTACACCCTCCCATGTTACAATTTAACTTGTGAAGGATAAAATAATATATATGATGATGATAATAACACGCTAAACATTTTTTTTGTACTATTTTATTTTCCAAGAGCAAACTTTATTTTTTTGACAAGAGAAATATTTGTAGCACTGTATGTTGTACAATAAAAAGATAATAGCCATGTTATGTTCTATCCTAACGTATGTCCTTCCTTCGAATGCAATCCAATTCAATCTACACAATACCAATCAGTAAATACAAAAAATGTTAGTTGAGTTGGCTATATGGAATATATGGTGGGATGATGGTGACGAGAAAAAAGTTGATGGTCGTTATTTTCCTTATGCTACCGTTAGGGCAGACTAGATACAAGGAATGAAAAGAGGCTCAATCATTTATAAAACTATTGTCATCCCATCCAGCTTTTTAAAAAATTCCGTCCTTTTTTGTAGTAAACATGGTAATGGTAGTAGTCTATGTATTTGTTGAGGCGAGGCACTAAAAAAATTCCTAAGAGGTTCGATTTGGATTTTGATATTGATGGTTGGCTAGTCAAGTAAGGCGACAGTGTATTGAAATGTATTGCGAGATGGACAGGGACAGTGAAAAAAGGAAGCTTTTTCCATTGACATGTTTTTTTTTGTGTGTGGAAGAAAATAAAACAGATAGAAAAACTGAAACGCTTTAAGTGAAAAAAAAATATTATGAAAGTAGTGACTAGTGACATGAAAGTGGAGTGGAAGGTGGTGGTATGATGGTAAGGTAAAAGCTAAAGTTGTCATTACTATTATATTGGTGGAATTTTTTTGTAGTTTGGGTTGTTGGAGTATAACAGTTTTGCATAAGGTAGAAAATGACCAGATAGAGAAAATACATGGACATGGACAAGGAGTATTTGAGTGAAAGCAATTTAACTTGTCTTTTTCCGATGAGAACTGTGTGGATTTTAATGTGGAGGTATACGGCAGAGGGGACTAGACGATTAATAAGTTTAGGAAAAGTGGTATTGATTGACTTTATCATGGATGCTATGTTACGTTATAATGGATGTTGGTCTGTTTAAAAAAAATAGTAGAAAGAAAGGTAAAAAATAATGAATTAAAATGTTTTTTTTAGATAAACTTGTATACAGCTTAATTGGAAGTTAGATAAGTTTTGTAGTTAGTTTTACTAATTGACTGATTGTGAGTTGGATTTCAAATTTGCGTAAATGATGGGATTTTTTTCAAAACTGTTAAAATGGCTGCATTGCTTTTGAAAGTTGGTTTAGTTATTTTTTTAAAGTTGAGTTTTTTGGGATATTTTTCAAAATAAAAAAGAGTAAATGAATAAATGCTTAATGGTTAAAAAATACTTAACCTTCATAAAACTATTTTAAACTGGATTGAATATTTATTTAAACTTGTGCATTTTGAAATAGAATAAAAGTGATAATTTAAACAACATGTATTTATTTTGCATGCACAATAATTTCCGCTTGGGCAGCTAAGCTATAATGTTTTTCTGCTTGGTAGAATAAATCGATTAGATTTTCAAGGTTTTCCTGCTGTGTGATGAATCATTAATTTTAACCAAACCAACCAATACCGATATATATCGGCTTTACGGTGCGGTGGTAAGGTAAGGTAAAAATATCACCTGCTTAAAAATTGTATAAAAAATTCGAGTACATGTGGCGTTTTATCAACTTATCCAATCATATTGAATGGCTGTCATAGATGCGTAGTTTTTTTTGGTTTAAATGCGAGATAAGTACATAGATAAGGCATACAGGTGTTTGTTCCATTGCTTATGGCAACTACACATTATACATCTAACTTGTACAACAAAAAGGTTTTTTGGGGACTGTTATGCAAAGAGTTGGAAATCGAAACATACAATCCATCTGCTGGTTTTAAGAGGAATATTTTGGAAAACGAAGATTGGAATGGTTGAAAGTTCAAAGAAGTAGAGATAGAGGACTCGTGTCTGTTGTAAAAGGTTATTTTGGCGTTTTGCCAATATTCCAGTTGGGTGAAAGTGGCTCACAAGGACATTGGGATGTACCTGGAAACAAGTTTTTTATGCTAGTTTATTGCGAACCTTCCTTCCTGCACTTGAAGAGTTTTGTATAATATGTATGTATATAAAATAAGATTGGTAAACTTGTGGTGAAAAAGTGCCAACTTGGAAATTTTATTAGTGTTGCATTTTAAATGCTGATTATTTTGTAAACTAAAAATGCAATTAAACGATGTAAGATATTTATTTATAAAACCTATTTGGTGTTTAAATTGTACAAATCAATGGATACACACGATGTAAAGTATAATGAAATTGAGATCATTTTTTTACATTAAAAATTTGACCTTTGACGTTGAAATCTAAAGGGTTCCTAACACTGACCTTGCGAAAGTACTTTTTCATAAAAGTCGAAGTGAGCGTTTGAAACTAGGGTAGCTGTGTGCAGACATACAGACAGACTTTTTACCGGACTATACCATAATATTTTATCATGTATCATTTCGGCACTTCTTTATTAAGTCCATCTCAATGAGTCCAATAGTCTTTGACTATATATCACACTTGTCTTATGACGGTTAAGGAGAGTATTTAGTTTCCTTTTTTGGCGAACAACCTTTTCCTCATCAAATGAGTTTTGTGTTGGCCAAAAGATATAACGCAATTACAACATAACTTGCGACACAGCACTGTACTACACTACACTGGCAAAGCAATAAGGGTTAATATCATGCCATACCATTAGCCTACCATATTTGCATTATGTTATGTCATAACAACAAAGCTGTAAAGCTTCCTGCTAATCAAATACGCAACGTGTCTTGCTGGTTATTGAACTTTGTTTATCGATTTAGTTATTTTTAAAATATTGAAAATGTCAAAGTTTTATTCCCAATAATTATGCGTTTTTATAACAAATAATTTCATCATGACTACCCCAAAAAATACTAAAACACCAATTCATATCTAAATACATTGCCATTCCAATAATAATACATAATGCAAATATATTTCCCATATCGCACATTGTAATTTGTATACTTATCTTTCAAATGAGCAATAAAAATACATATTTTCTTATTGTAAAAAAAATGATAAACAAAAACCCTCAATCAAGTCATTACACTTTGCTCACATTTTTCTTCTCCAAAAGTTTATATACATTTTTTTTACACCAAAGTGAAAGGCCAACAACATAAACTGAATGAGAACTTCTCTCCTTTTCAACTAAAGTGTGAGAACTTATGTGTATTATTCCCTGTCAGCTTTGCACTCCATCCAAAAGAAAAAAAAACATTTCTCCCAACCAACTTTTTTAACAATAGGACCAAGTGAAGAGCTCCCATAATAAATATATTTCCTACAACAGAAGAGACGACGCAGTTGGTATTCCGAATGCTTACGACTTTCACCTTCCAAACTGTAAAAAATGCACACTAGCGTATATTTTCTGGCAGCATAACATTCTACGTCGCTTTTCTCTTCTGAGTGTGTTTTTTTTATCCACGCACCGTCTTTCCATTTCTCTTTCCAAGCCTGTTATACACATATTTTTTTCCCAAGCACACATTTCTCTCACAGCAACAAAACCTTATTCCTCCGTGTTATTTTTTTTTACTCTCGAAACAGAAAACGTTGTCAACCAACCAACCTGAGACATCATTCTGTATCAAGTTTGCATTGCTGCTAGCCAGCCTGCTCTACTCTTCTCAACTCTCCACATTTTTTATCTAAAACAACTTTGTTGTCAATATTTTCCAAAACAAAAAAATCAACACCGTTTCCATATAAAAAACATTTTCTTTTAAAAAAATCGGAAGACTATTTGTGAAAAATTTACAATCGAGTAAATTTTCTGTTGGAACACAGGTTCTTGGTTCCTTTCCAGTCTTCAAAATTCAGCACCAAACTATTTACGAGGAAGGAGGCGCAGGGATGTCGGATTCAGATTCAACCAAATTAAGCCCTACGGCGCTCTCGGAGAAGGTAAGCATATTTTTTATAATGTAGCTTCCACATTTGCTATTCTAAATTGCCTGTTGACAATTGCCAATTTTTATGCGTTGCCTTTTTGCAATTTTTTTTTCTCCAAAAGTAGTCCAAGCGCAAAAATTTCTATTTTAATTTGTTCCATCTTTCGTAAATATTCCAGCTATAAATTTTTTTCCAGTGAGTGTGCATATTTTTTCCAGGTGAATTTTTTGTCATGCTTGTCATTTTATAAATTCAAGCTTAATATGTGAATATTGGACATATTAAGAAAAAAGTGTAATCAAAATAGGCAAGCAAAGTCAAGTGAAAAGCGACGTCAAAAGAGAAAAAAGGAGGGAGAGCGTTTGCCAAAGACGAAGAAAGAAAGTCATGTGAACATTTTTTTGTTGGGGAACTTGTGTGTGTACTCTTAGTAAGCAGTGAGAGAGAGGGCTCTTGTAAAGCAAAGCATGGTAAATAGTAGATCTTCTAGAATGGTATTATGTTGCTAAGATTTTCCTCTCTCTTCCAATTGCACTGAGAAATAGAACTAAAGTTACACAAAGGGAATGTCATATGAGTAGAGATAAGGTTTTTTTCTTTTGCCTTGTTCACGCTTCTTCTGTGTAAGATGAACTTGTATAAAAAACTAATATAAGTCAGGTTAGTATACTGAATATAAAAAATCCAAAGAAAAAAAGCGTCAGTCAGAAAAGTGGTGCTGCTGCTATTGTCCCTTGAGTTGACTTTCTCTGGATTGTTCATGATACCCCAGTCACTATAAACATGAGTGAAAGCCAAGTCAAAGCCAAGCCACTGTTCCAGATAATTTTTTTATTTGGAAGAGAGTTTTGCAAGCTTGTCTCATTTTTTTGCGTGATGTGATGCGATGATACTTTTGTATTTTCTACACGAATTTCGCACTTGTCTCTAACGTCGCCATATGCTACGCTCATTTTTGTTTGGAAAATTAGTAGGAAATAGAGTTGTGGTGGATGGACGCGGCGGACAGAGGATGGTTTTGGTCTGGTATTTTCTGGTTTTTAACTAATTTTGTAAGCGAGCTTGTTCATGTAACTTTAACATATACCTATATATACTAGTCATATATACATACATGCAGATTACATGCATATATGGAATCAAAATCATATTTAAGGTAAAACGCCATTCATTTTGAAACTGTGTAATAGTCAAGTGTGTAGTGAAAATACATACAAGAAAACTACTGCGTAGTATAATAATTAGCATGTTGTTTACGATTTTAGATGTAAAGGGAAAGCCTAAACAACAAAAGATTTTTTTCTTTATGCTGTCACACACATGTGCGTGTAATGGAACTTTTAAATACACAGACATGTGAGAGTGCAGTTATACAAGTTGTGTGAAAAATGAGCAAAAAAATGGGAACCGAGAGAAAACTGCGCAACACCAAATACTATTGCACTTTTTATAAAACTAGTATATAAACTATATAATATGAGGGGGGGAGGAAAGCATCTATATAATTCATTTTGGTTACATGCTGTGATCTATAATAGCACGGAGCACAGCAAGCAGAAAAGCATCTTGTTTTTTTTACAATTGGAACCTTTTACGACTTTAATAGGTATGCACATACATACGAAGGAATATATGGAATATTTTTTTGCTGCTTGTCATTCTATTTTGTTTTTGTGGGAAAATAAGCAAATAAATAAATCAATCAAAACTCAAAATACAAAAGAACGATTACCTGAAAAACAAAATTTTAGAGGAAAAATCAATAAAAAAATGTATTGTTTACTTTCATGTAAAAAAGAGTATACCCAACAAACTTTCTACTGCAAAAAAAGTATTATGAAATTTGGTATTCTGTATTTTCTAGGATTACAATAATAAATAATACATGGCTCATTATGATGCGGTTTTTTTGCGATGTGCGTCTCAGATTTCATGGAAAAGTTAGTAAGCTTCTTTTTTATACTTGCATTCGCATTCCATGTTAATAATGTCATTTGATATTACTCGAGCAAAATTTTGCGGGTTTTCTCTTTTCAAAATCCAATCCAAGAAAAGTCTATCTATACACCTTTATCTCTCTCTCTCGCATCTCAGGTAATATTGACTAGGCTTCTTTGTGAAACTACTTATGATGCTTTTCTAGGATAAAGCATTCATGAAAAACGTGTTTTATTTAAGACTTTTATACTGTGTGCAGTTGAGTCACTAAGCTTACGCGCCTTTTATCTAGTAAACACACACAGTGCACCTTGGGTGTTCCTCAAAAAGTAATATCAAATTTCACCTTGTTTTAAGTTGAAAAAAATAGGAATTGGATGATGCTGATTGTGATCATGGTGATGACGTGAGTCTTGTACAGATCGTCACATCACATCTCACACTGGTTTAACCAATTCTCTTTGATCATTACATGGTGCACCTACCTTTAAAATAGGTGGTGGGATTGAGGAAGGGCTTACTGGCTTTGATTTTTACATGTGTACTTTTTGGCAAAAAAAGAATGCGAGGAGGTTTCTATAAATAATTTCAGCAAAACAAAAAATATGTTTTTTGTATAAGGCAAGAATGGTTTCATAAATAATTTTAGCATTTTTTCCAGAATACGAGGAGCTTTCCAAAAATATTCTAACAAAATTAATAAATAAATTCAAAAATTATTATCCGGGAATATTTTTCGCGAATTTTGAACAAAAATGTGGTTTTTTTTTCTAAAAAGACCCACGTGTTCATAATTTTTTACTCCATTTCTTTTATCCAAACAATCTAGAATAATTTGCAAAGGTTGCCTTTGCCTTTCTTCTGCGTTGATGGCTTCTTTGGTTGTAAGGTAGATTGATTTTTATTTCAATGGTTGGTATGATGGTGGTGGTGGTATACTTGGTGTAATGCTATGGCATTAGCATAGATGCATTTCTTTCGGTTGGTGGACTATCTAACCAAGCAACAGAAATAGTAACAGCAATCTACATAAATGACATATAAACCCTGTACAATAAAGGTCCGGAATTAGTTTAAGCTTAATTTTCTAATACCTCAGATAGTTTGAAGAAAACTGTGAATTGTATTAAGAAACTACGGTTTTTGTAGTAGTGAAATACTATCAACTTGGCCTGATAAACAGTGGTATAAT
>JAQFXM010000487.1:0-49137 GCA_034693345.1 Entomobrya multifasciata | reverse complement strand
TGGGGACACTGGGGGGGATGTGGGATTCTCAGGAGGGGACAAGATCCCCTCCGTCCCCACCCCGTATGACGCGCCTGAAGTGTGATCTGATCATTCAACTGTGTGCACTCAAATCAAACAACTATCAAATCAGGCATCATTCTAAAAGTAGTCAGTTGGTTAAATGCCAGAAGCGTATTTATAATGATTGTTGTCCTCACCCAAAAATAAAATATCTGTAATGACCATCGCATCTCCATCATTCATGATTATGATAAGAAAAAAATCTTCACCCACACGCATAATCATGCATAAATATGTGCGTGCGTAAAAGAGATGATGATGATGATACATAAGTTTGTTGTCGCAAATAACATGCATTACGTGAAATTACTCTTTGCTACTTATTAACTACTGTTTTTTTTCTAAGTCGTCTTCCTACAAAAAAATAATAATTGGATCGTAACAACAATGGAGCTTCTTTAATGGAGCTCTTGTGTCCATATCTGTATATTTTTTTTGAATGTTACAACAAAGCGTGTTCAATTTCATTTCAATTTTCTCAGAAAAGATGAGCACCGAATTATTGCACTGCAGCGATCATTATAGTCACTGTGTTTGTAGCGCACATCAAACTAATTACTGGCCCGTGTATGTATGATGGTGAAACTTCATATTCAATATTTATATTCGCAAGAGTATTTATTTTGGCTATTTTCTTGTTTGAAGTTTGAACTATTATTTTGTTCGATAATTGAATGGTGAATGTACATGTTTGTGAACATGAAAGCTTTAAGATACGTTTTCATTGTTAGAAAATTAGCAGCAAGTACGAGCATCCCACTCCGAGCAGTCAGCAACATTAATTTGTTGGTATTGTCTGTAGATGAGCTGCATTCATTATCTTTATCGTCAGTTAAAAGTATCAAAATCGCTTTAGTCTGCGCGAGAGAAAAAAATGACCGTTTACAAAATAAACATCTGTCACTGGGCAGCCTGTCACTTTTACGTTCTCTTGTGTATTTTTTAGATTATAATACATCCTGGCATCATCACCATCCTGATGGAAATATGGAAAAAATGTCGAGGTAAAAGGGTTCTTTGCAAACATAAATATATTTTAGCGTGACTTGAAGAATTGATATTGTTAGTAGGATCCAAGAGCATGTAATTGCTTCAGTGCTCATTCTCTTCAGTGATATGATGCCACTTTTCTCACCATCTTGTCATGCAAATAAATGCTCAGATCATGCAAATTAAACACGTCATATAACCATGTCAACACGAAACGTTGGCACAATGGGAGAGAGAGATTGGGATGTGATGCGATGCGATGTGATGATGATGATACTTTTGGTTGGATGAAGGAGAAAACTAGAAATTGTTGTCACCAGCACTACCAACATACAAGCAAATTTTTTTTGCACATGTCAAGTCAACAAAATTTTCTTGGTTTTTTAGAGAGAAGAATATATGTAGATATAATTGAGTATCGTTGTAATTGAAATGATGTTTGCCACACTTTTTTTTCGTCTATAATAATTTGGATAAATGTTGGCCATTCGTTATTATGATTAATTTTTGTTGACATGTGAAACCAATTCAATAATGAAAGGAAGCGTTGATATGTGGAATGTTTCATTTTCATTTACATGCAAAATAAAAAACGTATGCATCTCTGCCTTTACTCATCTGCCATGCAAAACCTGGATCACGTCATGTCATTTTTTTGGTTAGAATGTAGGGCTTGTAAAGTAAATTTGCAAATTGAAAATTCTCTCTAATAATTATATCTTTTATAGTACATACTTTTTTTAAAGATGAAAGACTATTCGTTTTTTTGTGCTAATTGAACGTTTGCAGATGAGTGTAAATAACAAATTACAATTTAAAGCATATGGTGCCATAACATGTAAAACATCAATTTATAATTTGCTATCATCATTAGTAGACTTTGTATGTTTAATGTTTACTAATTGAATGAATATGTATGTACTTCAAATGAGTGAACGTTTACCACCATCATCTCCATGAAAATAACCACTTAAACTTTCGAAAATCCTTTAAGAAAAAAATGATGAATGGTTCACATTGAAGTTAATTTGACAAGCTGAAAAATGAAATTGACCAATACATCCATCTGGAACCTGGAAGGCAAGCAAGGCAGCACAGAACAGATAAATAATCATGATTACTGATCATTGTAAATACTCTGCAGTTTTTGGTGTTATTTTAGTGCACTCAATTTGCAATGGATTGTCAGATGCAATGCAACAATATGAAAACCTTGGTCTAGATTATTTAGTTCAAGCTTATGTCAAGTGACTTGGTTTCTGACTTTTGGTTTTGTACTCGAAAAATGATGACAACAACCTTTTTTGATGAGTATAAATAATGATTATTCAATTTATTATTTATTTCCTTTTCAGAGTGAAAAATGAGTTTAAAGCCCCAAAGAATAGCTTCTTTACCTTACACACAAAATCATCATTCAAGTCAACTCAAAAGCCAATCCAGACTTTTAGAGTAAACACTTGTATCGCTTTTGTTGCCATTCATGAATGAATGGAGAGAGAGACCCAAGAAGTTAAGTAACCAGAAGAGGAGAAGAACCAGTAGTGTGCGCATGAGACTCATTATCATCAACATGGCATCACACAGACAGCACCTTCCACCCCCACCATACACTATTCATCATCAAGGTATAGTGTAATGGGATTTACTCACTCACTGGATTTGGATTTATTGAATGAAAAGTTGTATCAGTGAGGGAAACTTTTAGAAATAATGAATGTACAATAACAATACTCCTATTTATTGCCACCAAGTTTTCCTTGTATGTTGACAAGAAGAAAGCATCAAGAAGAAAAAAAGGGTTGTGTTGCAGTGCAGTGCAATCGCAATGCTATTTATTCTTCCAGCCAAGTGAGTGTGCTAAATGGTTGATCTTATTCAAATAGAAAATTAAATGGATGACTTTATGCTCGTCACGTTTTTGGAGTTTTGTAGATTTCAATTCATGATATTACATTACATTACGTTTTTTGTTTGTGATTTTTGTACTTGTGTCTTTTGTAAAAGAAGTTCATTGTGGTTAGTTGTGGGAGTAGAGTAATAGTAATAGTCATAGAAATGATGATGATGACTACCGTACAATTGTTCACCACTCCTTGAAAATATATAAACAGGCTTGTAAGATGATGGATCTGAAGAAGTTGAAAAATTAAACAACTGTCTCACAAACTGAAATCCATTCAATTTTTGACCAGCACTGCGACAGCGACGCTGGCTCTTGGACTGTGAGAAAGAGAGGTGGGTGGATGCATTTAAAAGTTTATATATTTCATTTATTCAGTGACTTATACAAAATGTTGTACGCACCTCCAATGCATTTTATGGAGGCTAATCCCAACTTAACAATATTTGTGAACTTGAGTTCAGCCACAAGAAATATACTTGCCCTTCTATGCATTTTCTGCTTTGTAATCTAATGGATTTCTTTTTTTGAATAAGGACATTCTATTACTTTTACTTCATAAATGCCAATTGGCAAGGGAGAGAGAGACCAGTAGTTTTCTTAATTCACTCAAAACCAATAAATCATTTTTCTTGAATGAAATAGCTATACAAATACTTACTCTACTTACCACTTCAAATGGTACGCAATTAACTATAATTAACTTATAACCTCTCTGTCTGCATTTGACATTTAAAAAGAAGATTAAGTGCTTGTAGCTAAACAACTTGATTATTTACGTAATGGAAAATGGAAATATAATTCATCGAGGGCTGATCTGGCCTGGCCTGACTGTGAAGAAAATGTGAGGCGTCTAACGGTTCTGGGCGTACGTGTGTTTTTCTTCAAAAAATGTCTGTAGGTGTAAGAAGACCATCTAACTTATTGGGATTTGAGATTCGTTGTTAGCATATTTAAATAGATGCCTTGTAACAAATCCTTATAAATCCTTCATTCATTCATACATACAATATTAAATGTGATTTGCAATGGAATCGCTTCTTGCACGTGTGGGGTGAGGGATGGATGTTTTTCTGAAATGAAACGATGAATTGCGTATTGGTGAAGTAAAGTAAAAACAAGCGTTTTGTTCCTTACCCTTTTCCTTTCCTTCTGTTTTCTAAATCATTAAGCTATATATAATATTAATATCCTATTATAAACGTGTAGCCTTATAAAAATCCATCTCTCACCAAGTCAAGTCAGGTATATATACATTTGTAGTTGATATAAAATATGTGAGAGAGATTTACAGAAGCTACAGCCGACTCTTCTACTGAACAATCGGATTATAAAAGAAAATCAGTTTTCGGGATGAAACTCACGACCAACACGAGGAAATTTTTGAAGGCAGTCACATACAAAAACACAGATATAAGTATATAGAGAAAAAGGGAAGAAAATGATAATGTGAATTACTGACTAGAGAATAGGGTGGTAAAATATATGGTGATTATGAATGAGAAAAGGGAAGACAAAAACCTAACCATATATTTTACTTTCATGTAAATGCATCAGTTACACACAAAATGCGTGCATCCGATCCGATCCTAAAAAAAAAAATCTCGGCAACATCTAAGAAAAGCCAAGTCACTTTTTATTCAGTTTTACTTTTCAGTAATTCAAGCAGCAGTAGTACAACAGCAGAAGCTAGTCAGTTAAAATGAAAACAATGCTCAATTCAACACTCCCTGGCATAAAAAAAATCTTCTTTCTAATTTTTTTTTGTATGCATTATGTATATGCACGCGTCTCCTGTGTAAGTCGGTATACCTGTGTAATCCTTTTCAAAAAAAAGTGTTCCATTCTTGTAAAAAAGCCAATTCTTTGCCTATATTTGGAATAAAAGTGAAATGTGCAGTTTTTCATTTAGGCAGGGGGTTAAATGGGTGAAACACTTGGAAATTGAAGGAAAACAATAGCTGAAGGATATTTTAGGGAAAAAACAAGAAACACTGAAATTTTTGTGCTTATTTCTTCTGACAAAACGTTTGGAATGCAATAAAGCAATATACCCTACATGATTCACTGTCAAATAGTCAGTGCATAATATAAAAATCCGAAAAATAAGCGCATACCAAGAAAATAGCTACATTTCCTTGCCTTCACGGTGGTGACTGCGGAAAAGATGTCTAAAACGATATGATATTGATGATTTTGATGGTGGTAAAGTAATAGTGTGACTTGTAAGCATTTATTACACGACATGGATTGTTTAATATGCTCATTGCACACAAGCATAAAACCTATTAAATTTATATTAGTGTTTGAATGATAGACAAAAGGATTCTATTTTTAGGGCTTTTTACACAGATCGTTTATTTTAAACGACATTCTAAGCTGTTTTTCATACAATTAATTCTTCTCTACTTAGATTTTTTCTAAGAAACATTTCTATTTAGCCTTTTTACTGAGAGAATGTATGCACACTGCACTGCACACACACACAAGTTACAAGGTAGTAACGGTGTAATCTCATGTGTAACTCATTCATCATGCATGTAAATGATCTTTGTTTTATGTCTTCTCTGATATTGATTTTTTTGGGGATGTATTTTGTTGGGAATGTAAATAATGCAGAGAGATGAGAAGTGAAAATGGATAAATTTTATGCTATATTCACAGTAAATAAATATTCTTTCAGTCTTTGCTTTGTTCGTGCTTAGTTGCAATGCAGTAATAATTGGTTTCACTTCAATTGTCATCCATCATTCCTTTGTGCAAGGAAAAGCCATTACTTGAAGAAACATGTACACGTACAAAAATTTTTTTGGCTTTGTACTTACAATGGTAATAATTTATTTGAAAAATGTTACTGTTTAAAAACTTACAAAATACTTAATCGTATTGTACATTAAAAATATACAGTAATATTTACAAATAGATTGTGTGACCAGAGAGAGAGAGAGAAAAGAGAGAAGGGACTATTAATAACAGACCATATAAGAATAATAATAATTCCATATTTTTTTCTTGCCTTCATAATTCAATGTTTATCAGTGTGAGAACTGATCGTCAGATACACCTCCCAAACTCCCTCCCTCCCTTTTTGAGATCATAAGGTACACGTATATAATTTCTAAAAGTGAGAGACCCTCGTTTGATGACGAGATCAGAAACAAAGCAGTGGATATGGGGTTTAAAAAAAAATAGCATCCGTGTGAACAAAAGGATAAATCTGTGAATGGTCGTAAAAACCAAGAGTGAAAACAAAAAAAAAATGGAGAAATCCATAAGAGAATCTAATCAACAAGGAACTCGAACAAGATGGTTTAGTGTTTTAAAAGAAGCATTAAATTTCCAAACTACCAACTGAACAGCCTATTTTTTAGCTTTAAAGGAATGGCTACAGTGATTTAGTAAATCATATTTTGTAAATGGAATTCTTCTTCGTTTTAAAATTAGCTTGTTGGTTAATATTAAATGGTTTTTGGGCGTATTCACTTCGAATATTTCATAAATTACTCGGAGAGCATATATTAATATACAGTCCCTTAATATTTAATACGAGTATGTATGCGCTTTTTGTATGTGCGCTTCCTAGTCAACCCTTTTTTAGTAAACTGGAAACCACTACTTTGATTTTTTTAAGTTTAGCTAGAGCATCTTTTCTTTTAACAGTGTGACGATAAAGATTAAGTATTTATAACTCAAAGCGCGTAGGTGTACTTATGACTTTTCATCCAAAGCATATTAAACGTTAATCTTACGCATCACTGATTCTCATAATGGCTCCTAAAATAGTGAACTCCATTACTTTGCAAGTAATAACTTTTTTTTCTTCTTTAAATATATACACGTTTTTATTCTTGCGCCTAAAAATCCAACATTAAAATGCTTCATGATACACGTATCAATTTTATATTCACAACAATGCCACGTAAAAATAAAAATCATAAGCTGCCCACAACTCTTTTACCAAAAAATTATGAATGTACTGCCATTATGCTCGATCAGTACAATTGAGAGGTTGTGTCGAGTCGCATCTTTCACTTTTTAGGAAAGTGCGTAAAAAAATTGTTTATAATTTTATCAAAAACAAGTGAGCAAAAGTTTTATCAAATATTTGTCTAGAGAAAACGTTTAATGTAGTTAGTAGTACTAAACTGATAAAAGGTAATAAAACTGACACACATTTTTGTCTGCTTTATAATATGCTATTTGTGTGTGTATGTCATTACTACCACCACTTTTGGTACATAAGGCTATCATAAATATTTTATCGTTCATGCAGCATGTTTCCCGTGTGAAATTCTCACTAGATCAACGATCTCTTTGAAAACGCCAAAAATTAACTTTTGCCATTTGTTATTACCAACTTTGTAATGTAAACCTTTTAAAATGTAAAATGATCATAAATAATTGAGTACAATTTATCGTGAAAAAGCTGATTTTTAGATTAACTGATAGCTATTTATTTGCAGACATTCATTTATTTTCAACCAATTTTCTGGGTGAAAAATACACACATTTTGTTTTTACTTTCTCACACTTTGCTCAAGATAATTTTAGGTCTATTAAAAATGAGTTGATACTATTACGGTAAGATAAATAGTTTACAAAAACACATTATCTTGAATACTTTTTTTGCTTAACATTTTTTTAAGAGGATCACTTTTCCTTCTCTTGCTGGAAAGAAGAAAACATTCAGTCTCTCATAATTACATTGCCACTGCACTGTGCTTCCAATGTTGAATCTTTGCCAGTATTTCAAAAATGTCAGTGTTTTTGTTTGTCTCGGATCAATGCAACTTTTCTTCTTGAATACAACTCGTTTTTGTGTGCGTAGCCTGTGAAAATACTTGATTTTGCAGGAGTAACAAGAAGAAAAAAATTTTTAAGCGAGATTACAGATGAAAGTCGTGTCACTTTCAAGAATCATCATCAATTTGTTTTTACGCACAAACATTTTGAACGAATGCCTACTAGTCCAACGCAAAACGCAACGCAACGCATATTCACTTCGCATCACTCGTTTTTTTCAACCTGATCATGTAGCAGGACGATTATTTGATCATGTAATTTTATTTACACAAAAAGCCACAAAAATGAATAGGTTCATAGAACGACATATACGCACACACATATATACTGTTTCAAAAAAACGGCAACATTTAACAAAATTATAGTTTATAAAATAGCAGTAGCAGTGCCGATGCCGATGATATCCTATTAATGAAATGCCAATAGCAAAAAAACCTTCAACTTATAAACGTGCAAGTGCCAAACGCAACGGTATGCGTACCTACACAAATTTAAAAAAAGGCATATATGCACTATGCACGATGCGATATCACCATGTAGCCAGTTTCAATCGTCATCATCGTCAACATTACAAAATATTAGGTTCGGTGATCAGTTTCTTTTTGTTGCTCATTGCAACATAGTCACGACAATATACTGTATACAGAGAATGAAAAAGAGACGAGACAACCTGAGACAGACCAACATTTTTACTACGCATCTATCCAGTATGCATTCCTTTTACGAAGATCATTACCCTCCATTCCACAAGATATCATGCTATTATCTTGTCTACCAGTCTTGCTACTTGCATTCCGCCCGTTTGAAATGTGTGTAAATTGTAAGATGCATTCATGTTGAAAACATTGAAATAAAAACATGGTTGATGCGTACCCACACACAAATATAACAAATATACATTTAATATCCATCACTCTAACTGACTCACGAAAAAAAATCTTGTACATCTTCTCGGTCTACCCCTCTCCTTTCTCTTCATGTTTTGTTTTGTTTTTTTATCACCCACAAAAACGCACATTAGGCTTCAACAAACAAGATATGGAATGATGTGATACATTTCCACGAATTAAAATGTCATATTTTCCATTTTCAGCGTTATCAATATGATACGCACTTTAGAGACTAGCTCACAAATGTGGAGTTGTTCATTTCTCAGTCTATTCATTTAAAAAAAAACCCTGATGATGAAAATAAAGCTTTTAAAAAGACGCGTCAACAGTTTGCAATTGCATAAAGGCGTGTAGTATACAAGCTCATCAAATAGCGAAGATATTTAAAAGAGATATGTACATATTTTTATCACTTGACAAGAAAGAAAATTTATGAGACTCAAGTCAAGTCCACCACCACACACAACTAAACCACTTGACTTATGATTGCAATGCTAATACTCCTGCACAAAATCTCGGTTTTTTTGCTGTTGTCATTTGTACGTTTTGTAAAACGAATCTCACACTTATATACTCAACGTCTAGGACATTTTTTTTCAGAACTCATCCCAGTGCTTAGTATGCTTACCCGTTAACTCCTGCCTTTTTTTAATAATCTGCTTGTGATGACGATACAATCAAAATGATTCGTTGTCCATTTGAAAAAAGACAATGTAGCGTGCAACGACAAGTGTGTGTAATACACTGAGGCGCCAACAAGATATTTCCTGATTGCCCAAATATGCATTCCACTCTTAACTTCACCATAACATAAAAATTTTAAAAGGGGAGCAAGCAATTATTTTTTGAAAAAAGTCTCTTTGATAATCTCTAAGAATGGCTTATATTTGGAAGGCCATTGAATAACTTTTTTGTGTGTTTAATATGTTTACAAATGTTAAACTTGCCATCATCATAATCATCATTCAGAGATGAATATTTAATCAGTAAAGTAATAAGTTTACTTTATATTCTAGAAAAAATGACAAATAAAATCTTTTATTGCATATATCAAGCTGCTTTGTAAAAAAAAATGGGAACCACCCAGTAATCAAAGACAACAAGGTAAGTACATATACTTGTTGGGCTGCTTATTAGCTTTTTCATAAGCAATATGGCAAAAAGCAACAGGGCACAAGTTGTTATAAATAAAAAGTTCCCAACATTGTGTGTCATGTCAGAAAAAAAACGCCAAAAAGATGATAGCCCTGCTTGATGCATCTTTTCTTGAAAAGATTTAGCCTAGCAGGAGGAGGAGGAGGAGGAATATTCTTCATATGAAAAAAGTGTGCTAAGTCTTAAACCTGATATGACATGATGAATAGTGTAGCATCATCATCATGATAATCATCATTCATACTATGTCCATACTACACATGCCCATACTCATTAAATGAAGGAGATTGGGACCAACAATAAGACTAACAGCGGTGGTTTGTATCATTTAGCAGGAGAGAAGAGACAAATGGTTATGTTCTCAAAGCCATCATCTTGTTACTTGTTAGTATTACATATTTTATATATATACATACATGGATGGATCATACGCACACATCTTATCTTTATCTTAAAGCCTGTTAAGCGGATCAAATAGAGAAAAAAGAAGGCAGCGCAGAGCAGAAAGGACGCGTCATTGTACACATATCAGTTTATGATTTTAATACAAGCTATTGACTTATATTAGAGTTTAGAAACACACGGATGTGTTTTTGTGCATTTTTACTCTCTTGTGTGTCTTATGGATAAGTAGATAAAATACAATAAATGCTTATATCTGTTTCAGGAGGATGTAAAAACGGGAAAACAGCAGGAGGGAGTAGTGGAGTGCTCTCTGTAATTTATTTATTTATATACATATTTAACTTTGGTGGTGGTGGTGGGGGAGTGAACTTCAGTAAAAGTACAAACTGTTTTCAATGTCGATTATAAGTACAAGCAGTAGACTTTTTTATTCATTTTGAATTTGAACTCTCTAGCAAATGTGTGCACGCACAAATACACACACATAATTCTATTTTAACAGAAGACAAGCGATAACACTTCATTATCATCATCGTGACACGACATTCAATATACCACTTGAGCATATGACTGCATCTGCATAAACAATGATAATAATAAGCACTCGTTAAGTAAGATGTGGAAAAGTGATGAAACAGGGCAGGAGTCAACTTTTACTGATTATGTTACAACTCCAACTCCCGTCCAAAAACCCATTTTCAAACCAACTAAGTACTGTATAAATCATATATGCAAGGCTCAGTCTAGAGTAATAGTTTATTCTTATCCTGATGGACAGACAAGTTGCGTTGCAGTTGATGACGATGACACAAGAATGCCGCTTTGTCCTTTTACAATTAATAACGCATTTGCTAATCTAATCTTCCCTTCCACATGTCAATGCGAAAAAAAGGGATGTTGGATGATGATATAAAATGATATGCATATTTTTTTTGATACACACTACACACATGTAACAAGTAGTGATGATGCAGCAATGTAAAGGTGATCCAAAATGTTGATAAACGTTTTTTTTGTAAACGTTAATAGTTAAAGAAAACATTTCCTCCTCCTCCTCCCTCCGCAACCCGTTCGAAAAGAAAACACGTTTCATTTTATACATATTTATTGTAACTCCTTTCGAAAGAACAATGCAAAAAAAACACGGGAGAATTTTTGTTCAGGATCAGGACAGAAAGAAGGTGGAGGAGTGAAATAGGGAGGAGAAGAAAAAAAAGTAAAGATAAGCATAAGTTGTTTCTTTGAATAAAATAACAAAACTCTTTTGGATGATGACAAACAGAATGTGGGGATTTTACTCACATACTGCTTTTCTTCGACATAAAACACAGTATGCAATAATAGTAATCAGTACATAACTAATAATATTACTGTTTAGTACTCACTACTCACACCACCACCATCACCATCAGTGAAAAAGTCGTACATATTTTCAAAAGAAAAAAGAGTTACGATTGGGTTTGTTATGTGTGATTGCTTAACTTGTTGAGAATTTTTTTTTTGAAACATTCTAGTGATGAGTTCACCAACTCCCGAGTGTTTTTCTTGTTCACTTTACAAAGAGGAATGTTTGTCTTGTCATATGAATGAGAAGGGCATCATCATATCACCATCGTCATCAATCTGCCCTTGTCATCGTCGTCATCATCCCATTCCTCCGTCTTTTTTTTTGCTTGTCTTATGCATGGGATTTTACATTGAGTAGTCAAGTCATCAAACTTAAGCCAACATAGAGCACCAAAAAACACCCCACACAAACACACACGCGTATTATTACTATTTACTCCTGTTATTATAATGGAGTATTAATACGCAATGTCCCACTACCAAAACCAGTGACGACACATGAAGATGCAAGCAGACAAATATCTTTCCATTCAATCCAGTAGTCACATAATGTATATTTCCTCAAACTGTTATTAAATTAAAGAAAGATATATTGTTGAGGATTTATGTACAGTTGAGTAATTGAATTAGGAATATTTGTATTGAATCATTTTTTAACAATTTAAAGTCTTAAGTTTGGAAAAAAAGGATAGGCACATGTGAAAATCTTTTTGTGACAAGACACGACACGACACACGGCTTCTTGTATACTGTACTTTTAAGCCATTTATGAATGTACCGATGATGTGATGATAATGCAAAATGGCAGGCTGGCATATATATACCGCTTTACATTGATTTGTGAACTATGATCCCTGACTGATTATAAAATAGATGCATCAAGTCAGCATATATATGCAAATGTTCCGTTATAATATAAAATGAAACGATGTTTATGAAAGTACAAGGTCTTTTTTTCTGATTCTGTCGAAGATCAATTCATGATTCCACCAGAAAAAAAAACATACGTGAAGCACTGCTGTGCATATAATTTTTTTTACTGTGCTGATGTTGCTGATGATAACCTTTTCTTTGAACTCTATATCAGTCAACTCAAATAAATCTAAGACTCAAAGACCAATCATCATTACTGAATAAAATAGCTATATCAGAAGAGAACTGCACTGTTACAACAAATTTACATTGAAATGATTCACATGGGTATGTATATTTTGTGTGCATTCTTTTTAAAGAGCTTGTAGCTCGTCGCACTTAGTTTGAGGCAAACTAAAAAGTAATCATCGTCGTGGTGGGTGAAGGGGGAATACAGGATTTGATTGATGCATCATTTGGGATTCGGATAGATCGTTTGAAACTGTAAAAGTACCGAATAAATAAATATACTCTTTTTGCCTCAATGAATGTTGATCGTAAAAACAGAAAAATGTGTAGTGTTGGATGGTGTGGCATTTTTGATATTTTTTTAGAAAAAAAAAGTTTCCTCCATTAACACTGAAAATGTTTTTCTTTTGAACGGAATGACAGGAATGAATGTGTGTTGTGTTGTTTTTCAAAGAGATTGCTCAATTTTGACCATCAATGAAAACAAAATATAAATGGAGGTGTTGAAAAAGCAATTTGGGACTAAACAAACGAAACTCATTGCGCATCGAAACATGATTTGAATCCCTGTGGCGATGGAGAGTATAAAGCCACTTTTTTTGTAAAATAGTTTCGTTCAGCCTTTTATAAATTCAACAAATTATATAGTACCTACCAGAATTCACACACACACGACACAAGGCAAAAAAAAGTTAATCATGTCCCAATGGCGCCATGCATTCCACAACAATGCACTATATTCCAATTTCCATGAAAAATAATGGTACTTAGCAAACCTGCAATGGACTATATTTCCCAAAAAATGTGTTGACGACAAGTTGGCCGCCAGGACACAGTACAAACACTATAGTAAAAAGAATTGAAGATGCCATCAATCTTTTTAGCGCAGCTTTTAACAGATATTAAATACTCAGTGACGCAAAAATGCAAACAATGTTGAAATAGTGTTGTCACGTTGTCCCTCTGTTTAAAAGAGAGGCTCGTCTCTCCAAAAAAAAATTCCACGTATTCATTGTACAAAAAGAGGGACAACCTACTTTGTCGACAAAGCGACAAAAAAAGAACATCCTCAACCTTATAAATCATCGCTTAATATTACACGGCCTTCCTCACAGCACGTTATGTGACACCTTAGTGAAAGGTAAATAGCCAAATAAATCCCAAATAAATGAATGTAGAAAAATTTTGCAAAAAAAGAAGACTAGCTTTCAGGAAGCATCACCTTTCGTTTGTAATACAGTAAGAGAAGAAGAAGAGGAATAAGAGGACGACACAAAGACAAGAGGTACAGTGAAGACAATTGGATGTCATCAAGGAAAGCCATGACAATTTATCTCCGCAAATGTCGTTCTCCCTCTTCTCTTGCATTTTCTTCATGGACTGAGTAAGTATACATGTACGTCAAACCTACTTAGGTATATATATTCATGGGCCGTGAGAGAAGAAAGAAAAAGCATCAGCAAAACGAAATGTTCGGGGACTAGTAGGTTCTCAACAGCAAGTAGGCAAAATGAAGTGACGTGCGGAGTACGGAGTACGGACCCAAGTAGTAAAGTAATTTTCCTGACTTGACTGCTGTAGGCAAACGGATGAGTGCATTATGTGTACGAAAATAAATGAAATAAAATGGTTTCCTCTGCCCTTTTAAAATAATCCTCAATTTTCTTAGCAACAAAATACTTCTTTTACTCCAAATGTATTAAGTCATGTCAGTGTGCGTATATATATCTGCAATTCCAATTGTTCCGCTTGCATTGCAACAACATCTCCCAAGAAAATCTTACAGATTAGCAAAGTAATGCCCTCCTACTCCCATATCACACGGGTTAATGTAATATTCTTTTTAGGAAATCCTTGGATCCTCCAACAATGGATGGATAAAGGATGTATGTATTACGTATTTAATGTATAGAGGATTATTCTCCAACAAATCCCTTACAGCATTTTCTGTCCATTACTTTATCATTTGTCATTCCGCAAGTATAATTCGACTAATGCTTAAGCAACTTAAATTTTGCACTATTTCTACACATAAAAATATTGTATTTCTTATTTCTACATTTCTTCCAAATCCCTTTCTAAAATTAAATTTGTTTTTGTGCACCCACACAAGCTAGTAGAATGTCACTGAAAAAAAGAGTAAATTAAAATGGAATAGATTTCATTGAACATTATTTCTAATGCGACGCGACATGACATGGCATGTACAATGGATTACTGTAAGGTGCATTGTACCAATCGTCGTCAACATGTCTTTTCCTCAAGTTGGGTAAGTCAAGTTTCTGTCACAACACAAATCTACATATATAATATGAGCTTCCCTAATATTTCTAGGTATCCATACAAAAAAATATGTACACAAGAAGAGAGGAGAATACGCGAGATACGCCTTTTGCTTATTATTGCTACGACAAGGCATGTCACATAAACTGCTGCTTTAATTCACTTGAAGCATTTTTTTTTTCTTAATCTGATTTTACACTTGAAGAACCGCCGCCGCCCGCCAACCTGTCAAATTTATCATTCATACCTTAAGTGCAATTTAGCAGAATAGCACAGCATAAGACATATCATTCTAGTCGCCGCAGAGTTCTGCCTGATAAAAAGGAACACACATCGGAGGATCTAGTTAAAAAAAATTTTTTTTTACAGTTGATCTATATAGAGGATTAAGATCATTATTTAGAGAAGAAGCTATGGAATTTTTTTATATAAGCAATGCTCAGGTAAAACGCGAAAATTATTATTTTTACACACATGTCACTTTTCTTGTTTAGAATCGCTGTGCAAATAGTTATGACGGTGTGTTTCACTCTGCAAGACAGAGTGAGAGATGATGTATTTCGAGGTGAGACATTCTTTCAGCACAACATGTAAAAAAACGACATGAAACCAGTCGACCGTAGTAATAAAAAATTTGGTGTATCAAAATTAGCAATAAAATGTATCATGCATGCTACCTAATTGGTACATATTTTATATTTTGTATGAACGATAAAAGGTGACTCGTAAAAATCCTAATGGTAATGCAGTAGTTTTTTCTTCTTTCTTTCTTGCCATTCTGCTTCTCTTGGTTTGGTAAAATGATGATAATGATAGAGCTGAGGGGTAACAATAAAAACTGTAAAATAATATAAAAAAGTGATCTAGATTTGAGTACAACCGTTCGATTCATTAAATTATTGTAGTAGTAGTCTAGTCCTCCTCCTCCTCTGCACTATTATTATTTGTGACTCTATCATCATCATCGTCATGACTGCTGCTAACAGTTTTTTTTGCAACATGACGGATTAGTTATACCACCATCACGACACCACACCAGAGATGCAGTAGCAGAAAAAAAAACATTGTGCAGAAAAGGTGATCTGATCAAATAACATTCATAGTTTCTTATTAAATTATGCAATCAAAAAAATATATATGTAAGACCTACGAAGAAGATGAAATATTCAATGAAACAGAAAAGTAGTCAAATTAGTAGAAATACTACAACGTATGCTTATGCTACTAGTATGGTGGTTTCTTCATTTTGGCAGAGTGGAGTGGAGTGGAGAGCCCTTTAGCATCAACATCACCATACAATCCTTGAATCTCCATCACACACATGCGCTAACAAACTAGGTTTTTTTTCATCTCGTTATAAATTCAAAAAGTAAATTTGCAAATGATGCATCGCAGTCAAGAATCAGCATGATAGAGTGTGACAAGCATGAAAAAAACAAGGATGAGTTATTTAACAGTGAATGAAATAAGTTGAGAGAGATGCATTCCTATTCCACCAAAAGATATATGCACATTATAATAAGTAGGCAACAAGGTACAAATTTACTTTTTATATAAGTATACTACATGCAATTGCAAATCTCCATGTGCACGCAAATTTGCATGAATAAATATACAAAAGCGATGTAATAAGTTTTTGAAAAAAAAATTGAATGGCTCCATCGAATCAAATTTAACAATCAACATTAACGTTAGAAATAATAATAGTTAATATTATAGCTGTGCTGGTATGGTATGTCTATTGTAAAGATATAATTTGTATTGCTGCTGAGAACCAATCCTTGGGATCATTAGTATGACAAATGATGGGTTCAACTCACTTTTAGTAACAATCCCTTCTCTCTGAAATTCTCTCAATCTTGCATGATTTAATAGTTGGTATTAGGTCACATAACAGCAGCATTTAAATTTTTTTCAGCAATAAAAATGAAAATCAACTCAAAAAAAATATGTCTCATCATGAAGTTTATTAAAAATTTAAATTTATGAATCGTGCATTGTTGCATTTCTGTAGCGCAGTCACAGTCAACAAAATCATGTAATCATATTTGAAAAAAATATTATCAATTTTTCATAACTTTTCTTTGCATTTGTTCTCTCGCATTTCTTATGTTATGATACTATTAACATACAAAAAAATGATAAAGATGCAATAAATTTATTTTAGTGGATGATTATGATATGATATGCTTGTTGTGGTGTGTGCGCTTTCTCTTATCATCATAAATTTTAAGATTTCAACACCAAAATATATATCTAGGCTTACCTTTTATTATTTGATTTTTATGTCTTCTTTCTGCTGAAGTGCGTTCTGCAAGAATTTATTTGTGCTAAAAATTGTGGGTCGTTACAGATGAACAAGGAATTCTTTCTCACGGGAATTTACAGCAGCTTCTTATAATCTTTTTACATTTGCTGACAAAGATGAGTGGTGGTGCTGCTGTTGCTGCTGAGGTTGCAATTACAGAGCATGGGCGAGGCGTGAGCCAACTTGTCCTGAAAGTGACAAAATTACATACACATGGTCATTATACTATGCTGTAATACCAACAATTTTTTTATCTTTAAAATGAGAAATTTTCCAATTTTATGTTCTGCTTGAGTGTTAACTTTTCATTTCTTTTTTGTAATGACTGTGGTTATTAGTACAAAATAATATTGCACAGTTTAAACACATGGTGATGATGGTGACCACCTACCTCTCTTGACAAAAGCAATAAAGATGACCTGTTATCGTTAATCGGTGTGAACTTTGAAAAGCAAGCATAGCCATTTTTTTATCAGTAGCATTTCCTCAACCAGATTGCAACTTGTAGTAACAAACATTTTATGTTTAATGTCGATGTAAATTAATGTGTAACACCTTTCCATGCATGCACAATAATTGTTCTACTAAAGATAGAAGGGTTATTGAAAAATAAAAATGTTGAAAAACAAGCACAACAGTTGCTACGTAGTAGGTTGGGGGCAGAAAAAAGCAAGTCATATTTGCATTGACAATTCATTCGCGGAAAAAAATATAGCAATAAAATTAAAACTTTAACTACATAGTTAAAAAGGATATTGAAATGTGAAACGTCAGTATATCTATTTGGAACAGCAGCTGTGATAAAAAAAATTATGAACTCTGCAATTTTTTTGTTACAACTAAATTTCAACTGAAAATACATAAAATTCACGTGAAATCAAAATATTTCATTGATTTTTATCATATCAATAGGGTTTGTTGGTTAATGTTCATTTTCTCCGTGTAAAATTCTGATAGTCATATTCAGTCGGTTGCATACTGACTGCATTGTTATGAGCAGACCACTTGAACAACAAAAGGATCTACTGTATATTTTGTGAAATACCATGTTTATGTGTACAAACATCCTGCATATTGTATCAAATTGATGATAATGATAATTTTTTATATATATGATGTGTCATCATCATCACCAAGTCATTATTCATCTGACTACTCGGATTTCATCTCATCCGCTGATTTTGCAGAATTCTATGAAATACTGAACTATTAAGGTTTGCACTTGCAAAAAATATTTTTAGTTAGGATTATTACGACAATTCAATTGAATGTATGTAGGTTATTACTAACAGAGCTTTAAATCCATTTAAAATGCTATGATTTTGAGATCAGTAACTGTTGTCCATATTCCATATCATCATTTTACTATTAATTTTTTTCCTCGTTGAAAAAAAATACTCAACATGATTTACAATAACAATACAATGCAATAGAGGGAGAACAAAACTAAAATGTCTTTTTTTATTTACCAACAAATAATACATATAATACTTATAAAACTATAACATAAAGTGTACATAAAGTTGTTACACCTTGCAAACTCCGCCGAATCACTTGCAACGGTGTTTACGTTTAAATGCACAATTTTTATGAGCGTCATGATCATCATGATGTATTACACTATTCCTGATATTAATTTATGTTTCACTTCTTTAAAAAAAATATATCTTTTATACATACATACAAAAAGTACATGTATGTGCACAATAAGCCTCCTCACAAACACATAAATATACACATAAACAAAGTTCAACGAATCGTGATGGTTTGTTTGATGTTTGATGGTGATGCTCATGAATGATACTCATCATATCATCGTCATCCTACTCAACTCACACAGTTTTTTTTGAAACTGCGGCAACAGTAATAGCACTCATGACACCAATGAAATACTACCCTTGCGATACGGTGATGTCGATATAAAAACGATAAAAATATCGTGAACAACAAGACTTGTCTATATTTTCCATAAAAAATATCTTATTTTCCAATTCAAGTGCAATAGTATGAAATGAAATGCGAATGTAAATGAACATATTTACATGTCTACCTCCACCAGAGTATAAAAAACTTTATCCTGCCCTGCACATGTTTCAGAACATTTTTACTAATATATATTGCAATACGAGCATGTGGCTTTCAACGAGACATATTTTTAAATACAAATGTACTAACTAGCAATTTGACACCACCACCATACCACGTCCTCTTGAACTTTTTAAAAATACAAATTTTTGTCGGTATCAACTAAAGTTGTTGGTAGTTGACACTTTTTCGATGGTTCAGATCACCAAGAAAACATTGTTACCATTTAAAAAATGATTTGGATGGAACAAAGAAAAAATATATCAAGTATTACGTATATGCAACCTATTTTTGTGAACTTTACAGGATTTGAAATCACGTTTTTTTCTATCTGAATAGTTTACGCTTACGCCACAACAAATTTATTACATCATGAACATGGCAAAGAATAAAGAAAATACGTTGACAGTAATACTGTCTCGTCGACTATTTTGTGAGGAGAATAGCACCGCGACAATTTTCGATAATGATAACCCACATGATGGTGACGATGATGCTGATCAAGTTACAACAATTCTCTTTTAAAGTGGTGTTTTCTCCTTCAGAGCATAAAATATTTCATTTGACACCAGATAAAGCAACTATTTTACTCACTAGCTCTCTTTCTATTTTTTTCTTCTTGAAAAATTTAGTGTACCCGCAAAACACGAAGACTTTGTCACTTGCCAAAAAAAAACCAGGTCTGTGACTTGACTTTTAGCAGAGACTCTGTCTATATCTGAGAAAGAGTATCTGGATGAAAATACCTCCGCGGATTACAAGCTCAGTAGTGAAAAAAGGAAAAACACAGGGATTTTCATTACATTACATACATAAATGGAAGATTGGAGTAAATTGTAAAAGTTGCATCTAAATTTCCGCAGCAGTGAAAAAGAAGTGCAATGCAAACACGCAAGCACTCCAACAGAGCAGCACAGCAGCCGCAGCAGAGCGAGCATGATAAAAGGTTTTTAAAAAATCTCAAGAATTTTTTTTGCCCTCTGTATTTTTAAACCAGGAATATCTGCACAAGCACAACTTCGTGTGTGTGTGTGTATATATTTTTGTGTGAAAGAGAAGTGTGATGCAATAGTTTGTTCTAAAAAGACTTATTCTTTGTGACACGAACTGTATAATATACTTCCTTTTACATTTCTCTTCTTCTATCCTTTTCTCTCTTTTTTTTAAAGTCTTGCTATTATGGCATTATGTTGCACTGACGGTTGTTGTGGCATTAATTCTGTCAAGATTACACTTTCTGTGTGTAGAATAGTATTTTGCTTGACTGCGTACAAAGAAAGAGAAAAAAATGTATACATCCCAAAAAAATAGTGGACTATAAAAAGCGTTAAGAAAGAAACATTGCTGTCGTTACAGAACAAGGAACTCACTTATTTCCATTTCATTTTCAGTGACGTTACAAAATTAATGCCCTCTTGTTCAGATGATTCTTCTCCAGTCTTATATTTTTTTTCTTCTTATCTTATATTTTTTTCATTCTTTTTTTACAGTGATTTTAACTGGCTGTTTTATTGCCTGTGAAGCTAACTATTTTCTCGCACATAGTTATTTTTTTCTTCCTTTTTAAATGCTTCACTAGGTTTGGCAGAAAAATTTCTTGCAATTACAACATAATATTCTTTTTTCGTTTACACCAGCAGCACACCAGCGATAACAAAGCTACTGCTTTGTGTTTCTCCGCTAATTTCAAGCATCCATACAATAACAACAATAAATTGAGTATTTTTGCTTGTGTGGAAATTGAAGATGTGACTCTTTTAATTTTCTCTGCAACGAGTAATTACATTATGGCACAATGGTGGTAATGCTTATACCATTTTATATTGCCTTTAAACACCACGCCTATCCATAAATGTACATTTTTAATCTATTCTTCCATTAAAGAAATGACAGGATGATGATAGTAAGGTAGTTATCGTATTCAAAATGGTATTATCTTTGTAAAATATGCAGTTTAGATCAAAACATTTACACTGCTGGTGCTGATATGATTCCAAGCTAGCATTATTCATTCTTGTTATCTTTATTGCCATTTAAGAAGCAAAACGGAAAATGTGTGATGCGTCTCAGCACTAGCACCAGAGATACAACTTCGCACGTGTGTGTGTCTGCTTTTATCTACTTCTCTGGATCGTCATACCAGTTTCTATTCATAACGTATAACATGTTTGGAAATATATACACATGCAACAAAAAAGATATGGCAACAATGGAAACAGGAACTTATTAGAGTAGCATTCATATTATCCAAAGATATAAAGATATATCTTTTACGGCGAGAAATTCTCTTTTCTTTACATCAAGCTATTGTGAAAGTCAAAAACAGGCATGGTGATAGAAAGAAGAGCCTCTCTATTCTTGTGTATCTGCTTCTCATCTTCCTTACATGCCAAACAATTTTTTTAGAGACAGGGCAAATATAAGATGCACTCCAAAAAAATAAGTAAAAACTGGAGACTACATGTAATCCTACAAACGAAACAATTTTTTTTACAAGAGACAAGCCAAAAAATTCATGTGTAGGTAGGAATATAAGCGGTAGCGATTCCAGAAGATTTCAGATCAGCAATTTTCAAGTTAAGCCACTGGCAATTGTTCCCACTTTGGCAAAGGACGAAGAGATGATAAAGAAGGATGAACACACAGCTCTCTATGATTTCTACCATACCACTTAGCACTTTTATGAACCCGGCATATCGTACAACACACAAGTTTGCGTGAAAGAGAGTGGCACTAAAATATTCCATGATCCGTGGTAAATGTATTTTTGATTTTTAACTGACTTCTGTTTAGCTTTATCATACATATCACAAAAACTACTGTACTCGTATAAATATCCATTTATCCATTTTTTTTGCTTACAACCCTATTACATTAGCTTGGAGGATGAAGGAAATAAATAAAAGTGTATCATTTTTTATCCTATAAAACTTGTATGAAATATCGATGTATTCACAAAAAAGCATATTGCATAAAAATTTATACATGCATGAGAGCATGATCTTGGAAACAAGTAGACAAACTTGCTGCCGCAATTCAACTTGTACTTGTGCAGTGCTTTGATAAAATTGGAAATGGAATAAAGTGGGAAGGAAAGGAAATGAAAAAAAAGGAAAAAAAAAAAAAGAATTTCATCGACATTTTAGCCTCCTTTTCTTTCTTGTGTTTCTGCTCCTATTCTCCCCCTCCCCATCTGTTCGCTTAATTCCCAAAAGAAATAAGAAACTTATTTGGTTGGAAGCAAAAGAGAAAATCAAGTGCAACTTCTTAAAGTACGGTATATCTACATATATTATATGTACCTGAGTTGGTTAGGAAGGAAAACAAGTTGGACTGGAAGAACTGCGTAAGTTTATCTTTAGGCAAGTTGTATGGAAAAAAAGTACCGTAACGTGAAATTCTTTCAAGTTATCAGCAATAACAGCCGTAGAAACATTACTGCATCACATAAAATCAGAATACAGTTCTGAATCTTAAGCATACGCAATTCAGGTAAAGCAACGGTTTTTTTTCAAGTCCAACGAATTCGCTCATGCATGTTATAAAAGCTGTCTGGAAATGGAAGGCGCTAAAAATTATAACTAATTGAAAACAATTGCCATTACCATCAACTTTTCAGAATCCTCATAGACACAATCCTGATTACACTTTTTTTTCTCTAAGCAAAGAGCCAACATCCAATCCAAGTTTTATTAGAAAGTTATATCGTGTGATCGTCAAAAGCTAAACAGCAGCAATAAAAAATTTGCAACATTTTTACCTAAGCCCATAGACGATTTCGATCTTTACTTTTATGCACTTAGGTAGGTAGTTGGTTAAACAAAACCCGTCTTGCCATTGCCATCATCACCGTTTTCTTATAATACGTAAATGGGCCGCCTACACACACACACACCACCTGGTACAATTGTTAAGGGAAGCCTTTCTAATTTAAGCTCTTGCTGTTAAGTGTGCTACGAAAAGAACCCAACCTAACCTAACAAACGTCATTGCCACAAGAAAGAAAGAAATGGGAGAAATAAAATGAAAGGAAAAAATTGCTATAAAGAAGCTCTCTCCACTAAACAGTGTTTCTTGTCAATACACACATTTTCTTTTTGAGACTGTGTCTTAAGCACGCGAATCTCTTGTTAAAGCCAACATTTTCCTTTCTGACTCACCACCACACTTCCATCCACCGAAACTATAAAATGTACCCCTCCAGTAGTTTTTTTTTGTGCGTAAAGTTCAAATTGCAAACATTCAGTTGTAATTGTTCCTCTCGTCTCCCATTCTACCTGATCCTTCTTCTGGAACAATACAATTGTAAGAAAATGACCGTAGGAATAAAAAGTAAGTTAGCGTTAGTGAAGGTAACAAAAGTAAAAATCTTTATTCCTGTTAAGTACAAAGTATATACATAGTAGCATCCATCTTTCTTTTCGTCTCTGTGTAAAGCTGAGAACTGAACTAGCCATGTACTCGTTGTCGTAGTAACTCCATTTTTTTTACACACGTTCCTATTTCATTCCGTTGATATCATTGTTCATGCGTGACTCAATAGTAGAATGCATACAATAATTCCTTCAGAGAGAGAACTGTCTGTCTGTGTAGTATTACACCCAGAAAATGCCTTTTCACTCTACCCGAGAAAAAAAGGAGAACAAGAAGTATAATGTAGAATGGAAAAGTTATATAGCACACAGCACACAAACTTACCAAACCACGACACCTTCACCACCACCAGTACTAGTGCAAGTTTTTCTCTTCGCGTTCCATTATTCTCCAACAACTCTAGTTCCATTTTTAGTTGTAATACTATATTATATGGAATGTAATACAATACTATGCCGTTGCCGTTACACGTTACATTAGCTTTTGCGCTACGATCATGAAAATGGAAAAAGTTTTTTTTTGCAATGCAATAAAATTATAGCAACTTAGTCTCTGAGGTGAGGTCAGCTACACGCGCTTACGTGTGGTAGACTTTACTTGGTTGGTTTGTGAGAAAAGGAAGTTTGTAATGGTAATACTTATGCTTACAGTTGTAACTGAGCATATAATACAAAAGAATGCAATGCGGATCTATTATATGTTGTGCTATGTGCAAAAAAAACGTCACACCAACGGAAAAACCGTGTGCGATTTTTTCCGTTGTTTGTAAAGTTGTGGTTTTGCAGAAACTAATGTGGAAAATATTCATACGGCTCACCACGCCATATACACGCTGACATGACGGAACCAAAATTCAATAGTCGATATTTCTTTACAATAAAAAGGTACAATGTCAACGATGCGATAACAGCCGGTGGTATGGTATTTGGCCTCGAATCCAAGTTCCATCCCACAAGACAAACCTTATTCTCATTTTTTCCATGCTGATGCCCAGTTTTCTCAAAAAAATTATTCACTTGTTTCACTTTTCATGTGACATTCATATTGCTAAACTTTCAATAATCATTGTGTTCAATAATTTCTATCAAATACATAGTTGTTTGCTTTTTTTGATAGTATGGAGAGAAGTCAAAATGTGTGGAGAAAAGCTAACTCTTTTGTTTGGAAAATCGGAGCCGCATTATGATAAACACTGCATTATACCATTATATATCATTTTGCAATAAATACAAGGCTATCAAAAACATTCACTGCAGAAGAGAGCTGAGAGATAATATGTTTTGATGCCCCTTTTTTATCTGCGCAAAACTCGGAGTCGAAAGGCATCCGTGAGCATGGCAATTTGTGAGTGTGAGCTTTATAATACGACTAACTATAATAGTATGAGTTTTTGATCAGTTTTTTTGTACAGAAAACCTGCCTGCAGGTATATTTAAACAATAAACGTAAATACATTCTTGTCTTTTACAATCAACGGCAAGTTTTTTTTCTTCTTGCTGACGTAGAGAACAATTTTTTTGGCGATGTGTGTGATTTCACGTTTATGAGTTTTAGCATTGCATTTCATACTACCTACCTACCACCATGAACTGACATTGTTTGCTTTGATATTATATATTTGGTTGTTTTGTTCGTTGTGACTGCTGGAGAAACAAACGAATGCAATGCCAGGCCAAGAACATTGTGACGAGTGACAGAATCAGGGCTTAAGTACCATCATGCATACAATTTTTTAAACGTTTTTAGCGAAGCATGCACGAAAATGATTTTTATGTAAAAGTCGTGAATGTGTTCAGTTCATAAAAAATTCATGCCACTAACTTAGTATATTTATTATTATGTTTGGATACCGACAACAAAGAGGAGGCAGCCAGTCGTGTGATGATGATGACGACATCGACGACGATGATGATGATACTGAAAATAATATTTGGTTTAGTAAATAAACCTGGTCATATATAAAATGTGCATTTCCGACGCAACTTTATCAGTGTAGCAGTAATTTCTCTAAATGGTAACTTGCATCTAAAATAAATATCTTTGCTCTTTAACTGCCAGCATATAAGATTTAAACGGAATGTTTACCATCTTCTCAATAAAAAGTGCACCTTGTACAGAGAAAAGCATGTCCATAAACTGTTAGCCCAAAAATGGAAGTGTATTTTTAATCTGAAAATGTTTTCTTTTCCTACCTTTACCATTTGCAGTGCATATTACAATTTTACGTTATTTAGATATGTAGCAAGTTACATTTTTACACAAGCTTTTACCATAATAAATTCTCCCGCAACTTGCTCATTTTTGGTATGCGCTGCTGCATATGGACGTAAATATTTTAGGTGGTGGTGGTAGGTAGTTGGTGTTTTGGTGGTGTGGCATGCGTAAATTTCTAAACTCAGAGAATATGAAAGCCATACCTTCACAAAAATTATGATGACGAATTTTATCACTCGGGGAAATGCAAAAATGCAATAATAATAACGATAAAATTCAATGTCACAAAAAAGTACCGTAATGATAAGTCCATCTAAAATGTAATCTTTGAGTCATGATCTCGCTAAAGAGGTAAAAAAAATTCCCTCTCTTTCGTCGTCGCTGGTCTCTGTTTCAGTATTTTAATTAAGGATAGAGAATAGCTAAAGGGTTGGTTTTTAATGTTGGTGGTGGTTGATATGTCAACCTAGCAACATATAACAAATAGAAAAACACATAGATATAAATAATGTTATGTAGGACAATAAATAATATGACAGTGGCTACTTTTAGTACACTACAAATAGTGTACTTACTCAACAGAAAAAGTTTTAAAGATGGTCAACGCTTTCACAGTTATAATTACAAGCATATATAAAAGCTATCAAATGTGGCTGAATGTGTAAATAATTACACCTATTTTATTTCCAAACAATGCATTTTTCATCATCATTATTTCTCAAATAGTATTTACTTTTGAGCCTATACCAAATAAAAAACAGGACAGAACACAGTAGTACGTCGATTTGAGTTTACGGTCGAATAATGCATGTCCGTAAATGATGATAGATACCATGAAAATTTTTAATCCTGCTGACCACTGACATTTAAGTGGAACCAATTTGATTAGATGCAACTGCAGCTGTGTGTAAAAAATAAAACAAATCAGTGAATCGAAGAAATAAATACTTTACAGTATGATATGTGTACACAGAGACAAATAATGTTTTAGGAGAATTCATTGCATTGATTTGAAAATAGACAGGTAAAAAAATATGAATGTGTGATGGATGAGTAGGAGAACATGAAAAAGTACCAATCGGAAGTTGTGTACATGTACAACAAACTACAAGTTGGGTAAAGTATTCCCTTTATGTTGTAACGGAAAAGTACATAATGTACATTTAGTTTGGTATTTTGTTTAAAATGTTAGGCCATATATTTCAAGAACCGTACATTGAACATTGTATAATCGAACAAAGTCAACGGAGGAAGTGGCTCATCACTTGACTACATTTTTTGCACAAAAAAAGAAGCTTACTCCATTCTCTAAAAACGACATGATGAGAAATGTGCCCAGCAGTGCTAACGTCAACCGTTGTTTGTTTAATCCTTTGTTTTCGGCCTCAAGTGCCATTAGAAAAAGGAGTAGTAATAAATGGTAGGCAAAACTACTCTAGTATATACAAAGCTAGCCGTCAGGAAAAGTTAGAGTAGTTGTTGATATCCTGAAGAATCCTTTTTATTTTGTGTAGTCTTACACTTGATAGCATTTTTTTTCTTGTATGGCGTAACCGTGACTAGACTGACTTAGATTTACTTGCTTTTGTGCGTAAAATTAACCATTCGATACCCTACCTAAGTGATAAATCGGATCATTTTCCGTAATCTTTTGCAAATGTGTTGTCTGATTATCTCCGGCTTGTCAAGCGTCAAGATTTAAATGAATAAAATGCCCGAGTGAAAAAATGCAAAATTTTGGTATCAAACTACTTATTCATTTTCATCTTTAAAATGACTTGTCAAAAAATAAAATGTATGATTTTAGGGAATATTATATGCATTTAGGATGTGTAATCTTTTGCAATTTATAATGTGCTGGTGATAATAATAGGTTTTCACCACATTTTTGTTTACTTTTATCCTAAATTCGTCCATATCAAGAGAAAAAGGCCGCTGATATGAAAATAAACCAAAAAAGCGACTACTTGTGAAGATACCTGTCAATTAAGGGCGTGCAAAAACATGGTATGGCTTGCGGTCTTGAAAATCTTTTAAACTGACATGCCCTTCTGCTTTTCAATTGTACTTTAGAAACTTTAATAACTATTATGAATGGTGCTAGTGAAAACAACAAAAGTGTACTGATTATAATTTTTTCAAGTTAGTAAATAGGACAAAGAGCATATTAGTTTGGATGCGGATGGCAAGATTGCCGACAACATAACTTTCGCGTTAGCGCCAGAAGGTGACTTTTGTGTTTTAATTCCCATCTGCAGATGTACAGCACAGTGGTGGTGGTGGTACACTAAGAAACAAGTGCATAAATAAATGTGTTTCCCTTTTTCACAGTTTTAATATTAGCGTACATTTGAATATTAGCCTACTTTTGTGCACTAAAAAGTTTTTTTTTGTTTGGATCGAAGAAAGTTCACCGCCGTGTAGAAAGAGGATGCAGTCAGTGCTAAAGCAAAGATGAAAGAGGCATTTTTATTAAGTTCCAGTGAACATCTAACTTAAAACTTGAGTCTTCTGAGATTGAACATCAAGAGCTTGTCTGTCTGTACTGCCTATTATATGGTTGCACAACTTCTTGCTGATTTGCATAAAATTAAGTACCTACACTTACATTATGCTCTAAAACTAAATTTAATTTATATTTTCTATTTCCTCATGTCATGAGCCACAGAATAAAATCATGAATTGACGATTTTAAATTGAGTTGCTGGGTCATGGTTACATTTGGCTTATCAACTTATTTTAAGCAATGCATGCCTTAAAACGGATGTGAGAGGAAAGTAAACGTGATCCCTGCATTACTGGAAAAAAGATACATGACAGTAAACTTGTATCTTGTACTACCACCAGCATAGCATCTTTCTAGTTATACATTAAGTTATATGTATTTTAGCACACTCCAGCACCGAGTCAACTTTGTTGTAACACGAAACTACAACGCAGAGAAGGGTAGCAGGTTGATGAAACGGAAGATAAAATTGGATAAAAGGGGCAAAAAAGCGTTTTAAAAAGGTGAAAGCTTTTCTCTGCAGCCACTTCAATGTATGTATAAAGTTGAAAATGATTTTATGCCTTTCCATTTTCCCAGGAGAAGGAACACAGTATATCAAGCAAAGTGTATCTCTGCAACTGGCCCATATTTTCTTTATACAACATTGACGAGCAATCTTTTGCTCAATTGCTGGAGAAACATGATTTTTTTTCTTTAACATTGTTATTATCATTTATGCATTAAAGTATAATACATTTTGGTCTGATACATAACAAAACAATATCAACAATGCGATCAATGCTGTAGATTTTTCTCTGGTGCAAAAATAAAATGCTCAGGATAGTCTTAAATGAATGAGCGAAATTAAAGTGAGTGGAATCAATGCTTTCTACCATTAGTTTTGTCAATAGAATAAGATGTATGTAAATACCTATTTTCATTTCACGCTCACAAGGAGAAGGAGGACCGGGGAAAAAATAATGTAATTTGGGCAACCCGGCAAAACCAAGAACATCACACTCTAATCCAAAAAGCTTGTGTAAGAGAAAATGATCATTTGTTTTATCTAATGTATGTGGTGGTGGTAGTGGTAGAGAAGCAAGAGAAGAGGAGGAAAACCCAAAAGGGGCTAGGAAAATGTGAAAGTTGTGTTGTTCATAAAAGAATACAAGACTCAAGCACACACGCTGCCAGCAGATGTGTGTATGTTGTTTGGTTAAAAAGTAGAAAGTAAAGCAGCAGAAAATATTATTGGTATATAAGGGTCGGCGGATGGGACAAAGAGAAAGAGAGAAACATGTACATATTGACATGCACACAGATACTCGGGATTTCCCGTTTTTCTCCCTAGAAGATAGGTTCCAGATCTGCACATATTGTGTCTGTAAAATGTACGTAGTATGTACATAAGTACATTATATTATAGATAACGGGAGTAGTGGATCAAAGACATGCCCAGGCCAGGTTTGCTGTTTTATAGATGGACATTATATCAAGACAATTTAAGATGGAGATGGGAACATACAACATATGTATTTCTTACATGTATAGCAGAACAGGAAGTTAGGTAGATCATGATAAAAAAATAAAATCAGTGAACTACTCGCATAACATTTACTACATATCAGAGAAGGTATTATAATTCCAGGGAGAACTAGCCGAGCTACAACACATTTTTGTTGCTTGTTCTTGCCAACCGACGCATAGCAAAGTATACATGCAGTTTTTTTTCTTGGATATTTCTTTGTGTTTCGTTTTTCTGCATACTATTTTCCTAAGAAGGAGAGAATAAACGACATATTTGCAAACAACTCAAAAAAACTTAAGAAAAGCATGTTGTTTATGATATAGCTTTAGTTTTATTGTAACAAGGAATTTTACATGCAGACACACATGTAAGTTGTCAGGCAAGACTAAGGAGAAACGACAAAGAGTATTGAAGAGGGCGAAGGGTGAGGAAGTACAAGGAATAAGAAAATATAAATCGTGTCTTTGAACTTGTGCTTTTTTTCCATTAACAAAGCTTTTGTTTTCCAGAAAAAAAAGTTAGTACACTACAGTTTTCTTTTGAAAATTACTGCAACTTGGTTGAAAAGAGGAAGAGTAAAAGAAACAAAAAGAAGAAGTAATTTACGTTTATGCGTGGTTCAGAGTTTACCACTTTTCACAGAAACTTGTTTGCTTGCTATTTTGTGTTGCTGGGAATTAATGCTTTTCCCGAAAAAAAAACAAATTAGCATTAATGGCTATGAGTCATGATGATGATGATGAGATAAGTCAATGAAATGAAAAGTCTATAGCGACAGAGTCGACAAATTACTTCCATATTATAGATGATGATGATGACGATGGTAATGGTAAAAGAAAAGATCCCACACATTTTCATTAATTCCGCTATTACTTCTCTATAAATAGTTTAGAGGAAGGAAGCCGCCGAGGAAGTTTGGGAACATGAAAGTAGAGCGATTATTGTGAGTGAGTAAAAAAATAGCTTCCATATTCTACCAAGCCATGAAATCCTTTTTAATAAATGTAGAAAATATGTTTGAAAGGAGAAAAAGTTGGATAGCCTACTTTAACTTACAACGCAACGCATTTTTAGTTACTGACCTGCGTTGTCCAAAAAAGGCCAACGTCAGTAAAATATATACCCTATCGTTGTTATCAACACACAAACTTAACACACATTACGTGCAGCGTAATAAGTATGTTCACATCAACGTCAATACATAACTACTTGTGTAATCGTCTAGAGTTGTTTCTTCTCCTCTGCATGCAAATATTACATACGACGTGCAGAAAAAAAACACCTTAATAACACATGTATCAACAACTCCATTCGTTGGTAAAAGCAACACAGTTTTTTTTCCTTACATGCGAACCTCCTCTAAGTATTAAGTTTTGCAGAGAATAGTGTTTACCGAGAATATTTTTGATGTACAGTTAGATTACACGTTTCCTGTATTCCCTGACACTGGCTTCTGCGATGAGTCAAAACAAAATGCCTTTTCAATGCGTAAACAAATCTTAATAAAAAAAGCAAGATATATATTTTCTTTTGCATGCATTCATCCAACCAGGTCGACAACCAGGCCAGCTTATTAGAAGTACGGTGGTGTCTGGTTCACATGAGGAGAAATTTAACCGAGAAATATTTCAGCACATTGCGTTGCGTATATGCATGTATGTATCTGTTTCTACTTTAAACTCTTTTCAACTTTGAAAGCTACCCGACCAATAACTTTGATTCATTGACTGATATATACAATTTGCCACCGACTTTATTTGAAACAAAATACTTGAACAGTTTTGTGCTCAGGGGAATTTCTCAGTCGTCATCACATCATCAGGTTTTTATTGTTCTTCGGCATGATATTTATTCGGCAGAAAAACAATAAGTTATTTCAACAAAACCCAGATCTTTGCCTTGCCTGTCACGTCAAATATAAAACCGCTGTGCAGTTCAGCGGAAGAGATGAGGGTTCAAAAAGATTATAGTGATCCGATCCATGCAAAAGGATGATCTGGTTTTTATAGAATGGGTGAATGGTTTTTCTTGTTTTTGAGTGTGTACTTAGTGCACACATGAAATAACATGATCAATATATCATCACAACATAGATCAATACTCTTTTGTTACAACATCATTATACCCACTTTTCCCATTGTTTACTTCCGACTAGTAGGACAACAAGTTACGTTTTGTCTAAAGTAGATCAGCTCAATAGCAATTATGTATACAAAATGCATGACACAAATATATATTGTATTGTGTTTACCTATTATACGTCCCAGACAAAGATGATGGTGATATGGTGGAAAAAAAGGCTAATATTTTATTCGACCACTTTCCAATAAAGTTAGCTGAGCAGTCATGTCATGCTACAGAAATGTTGCACAGTATACAAAAATGTAGAGTAGAACAGTAATAATTTGCTGATTGGGTAAAAAACGAAAATAAAATGCACTAAAATGCACTAATGTTATAGTTTTCTCACAATTTCCTCCGTCATCAGTCAGAGTGAGAGAGTTATGTGGTTCCTTTTTACACTGAGCTCTCTGGGGCCAAATAGTTTTAATCCAAAATATGCAGAGTATTTTCAAATAATGTGTATCACTCTCACTATTGTTACTACTTGACTTACTATTGATTATGTCCCTGTTTTTTTTTGCTGATTTGATTTAACTGTAGGATGATGATAATGATGGTCGCTATGGATTATATAGGTTGATAGATTTTATAATCGTAATCGTAACACTCGTTTTTTTAATGTTGTCACAAAGTAGTTCTAAGGTTACCCACTTGTTATTGAATTGAACGTGTAGAGTGGTCGGTCATCACCACACGCAACACAAGCCAGCGCAGAACTGATTTAGTTTTTTAAGTATTTTTTTTTATTATCTCTCTCGCAATATTATTGTCTGTTTGTTTTTTTTGCAGCTTTTATGTAACTTTCCGTAACTTGCTGTTGTATAGCTAAAAACTTTGTGTATTTTTTTATCCTTTGATTGTGGTTGTCCACAAAATCATATTAAAGGAAATTAACATAATTTTTTGTATGAAATCTTGTTTCATGCGGTTTTCCTATTTGCTACACAGCTTTGTCTTGATATTTTATTCTATTTTCTTATAAGTAAAAACTTTGTTTCAGTTTTTTGTAGATATGCTAAATATTAAGTTCGTTTCGTTGTGCAAGGTTTGATTTTGATTATTTCTATGGAAAAAAAGGATTGTATTTGCCTCTAGACTTTTTTTTGTGCAAAATGCACACGACACCATCTAAAAATTGAGGAACGGTCAGCAGCACACGACTACTGCATTCTTCTGCACCGCACAGAGCTGAATGTCAGACTGATCCAAAGGAGAACTAGATGCTTGATATTATAAGGCCGTGTGAGTGTGGATTGTGGATTCCACTAGCTACTGCTGTGTGACTGTGACTGTTTTAAAACCTTCTTCTCTTGCCTGCTTGCCGCACCAAAAAGGTTTGCATGAACGATTGAAGCTTCTATAGAAGACAGAGATGAAAATGTAGAAAAACTTGTATGCATACCACCATGCTTCTATCATTTATCGTCTATATTGCACGGCTGCATGTGTGTACAAAGTTACAATCTCCTCTCTCTGCTCTGTCTAAATACAAACTGCGCTAGTGTGACAAAGCAGAAGAGAACAGCACATTTTAGGGATCTCTTTTTTTTCTCATTCCGACCGACGATCTTACTTTGTCTACACTACATTGGGGTACAACATACATACTTGGTGGTGAACTGGTGATATGATGGTTGCTCGTAAGCTTGCATCATCATTCACATCAGATCAGAGTACACAGTGGTATCACTGATGCTGCTGCTGGTTTTCATCGCAGAGAAGAGATGTAAAAAGCTAAAACACATGTGCATCCAATCCGAGTATATACACATTGCATTTTGTGTAAGTGTCTGTTTATCTGCAGACTGAAAATGCAAGTAAAGTTTTAGTGGAGAGAGATGAGATGACGATGCGATGGTATGTGTCTGTATGCTTGTTGGGAAAGCCAAGTGCATTTCCTCTCTGTCTCTATCGCAGTTGGTGTTTTGTTTGTAGGGTTTGGCACTTACATTATCATATTCTGATTCTCCATCGCATTCCTCCACCATCAACCATTGTCGAACTGACTAAGCTTGTTTGGAGAACGGTCATGATGATAATGATGACTAGGAAGAAGACGATGAGGAGGATGGTGGTGGTCTTAGTGGCGATGAAAGTGTAAGTTTTATGAGAAGATGTGGTAGTAGAATGAAAACTACCACTTACTCATCATCCCATTCTAATTGTAATCTAATGTAATTTAGAATCTTCCGAGCTGACAAGTGCTATGCTGCTGGTTGCAGTGGAGGATTACCATTTTGCTTTTTCCTCTTCGATAGTGAGTGCCAGACAGTTGTAGTAATTGTTGTGGCTTGTGTAATACATAAGTATACAGGCAATATAGATAATATGCATATATGATGATGATGATGGTAGTTAATCCCACTGAAAGACAATTGACAGCGCTAACGATAACCGTCTAGTTGCATCATCAACATCCATTCGACTGCATAAGTCATCCTAAATTTTAATGAGTAGAGAGAAGCATTTAAGAAAAAAAGCTCTGCTATGCTGCAGTCTCTCTATCTGGTGATGGTTCAACCGCCGCCTTCCCATCTACCGTCCAAGGTACTTAGGCGGTGGATGGGAAGAGATAAAAAGGCTTAACTAGAGGCTTAATCCCCTCAAACAAATAAGAAGCAATACCGCACACATTTTTTACACTACTTTATTTTGCAAAGTAAACTTCTATCATTGTGTTTTACAAGAAAAAACACACAACTGCGAACAGTAAATGAAAATTGGACTTCACTAACACCCATTCCATCCAACTATCCAAAGCCAAAGGTGATTGATACATAAATGCTACCCAGTCACTCTATTCACTTAAATTTGAAATAATTATACCTGGTTGGCATTTACAAGAAATATCTTTAACGTAATCATATTTTAAAGTTATGATTTGTATCAATATTTTTTCTTTTTTTTCAATGACAATTTTTAAAATTAAGAGAATTTATGTATTAATGGACTGTCTAGAATAATATGGTGTAATTAATTTTCAATTATTTGACTTATGTTTATTCTTGAAAACAACTTATCTTGAATAACTAAACTAACTAAACCGATAATTTCATGATTGTATAATAGAAACTTGGATTTGTGACACTAAATTAAAGAGTAACCGTAGAATGCGAATTCAATATGAAAACCTAGGCTCTAGGAAAAGAAATAATACTGAATCGGAAAATAAATAAGCAAGCGGAACAACATGTAATTTTACCATTAGCTTTTTCTTCAAAAAATCTAATTAAATACAATCAAATTAAATTAGTTTAATTTCTGTACGTTCACCACATCACGACTTTGTAACACAAACAAAACATTGAATGAGAGAATTTCTGTGCAAAGCTAAGTAATGCTACAGGAAGTGTAACTATCTGCAATAGATTTTTTAGATTCCATTGCTTTGCTCTCAATTATACTGACCATTAAAATGTTTTAGTTAGTAGAGTTAGACAATGTAAATAAATAATAGTAGAACTAGAGTACCAAAAGAGTACAAAATAGTACAAAATAAATAAATAAATAGTTTTTTTTAGAGTTTTTAGTTTAGTTTAGTTTTTTTAGAGTAGAAAATAAAACCACGAAAAAGATTTGTACGTACATATGAATATAGTGTTTTCGTTCCAGCATGTGCATATAGGATTGCTGCTCGATTTTTGGTTAAGTTTTAACACGTACATACAAGCACTGGCAAAGTAAGTACACAGGTACTTATGCATATGTGAACCCTTATAATCTCATTATCTCTCCCTTTGTTCAAAGCAAAGGATTACGGCGGTAGTTGAAATGGGCGCTGGGTGAGAGACAATCAATATAAAGGGTTAGGAAAGCGTGAAATTGAAGTCTAATGACTTATTAATAGTATGCTGCGCGATAATTCTAGAAACCAGCTATTATTCCAACATCTTTAGTATTCAATATCACAAAATCACTCATTTCTTTTTACTTTGCTATATGTATATCAGTTTTAAAGTGAGTTCTCTCATAAGCAAAAATATTTATCAAAAATTGATGACGTATTAAATGTAAAATCTATCTACACTGGAATGTAATACAATACCCGCCTACCCAATTCAGCACGCAATCTCTATAAAACACCGCATATATATATTCGTCACACACCACAAAATATACATATATGTAGAGGAAGTGCCTAAATAATTTATTCATATCAGCTTAAGTTTTAATAATTTACCGCTTAAAGAAAAACCTAGAAAGTAGAAAGTCGAAATAGGGTAAAACAAACACTTCTTCCGAGTATTTCATTAGCTTAACAACAACTCTTTTTGTTTAGTACATTTTGATACCAAAAATGGAAATTTTACACCCTACTCGAATCTTACAATTCACACACAGATATTATTCAACCATTTCTGTTTGCCCACTGAAGTTTACATCTGACGGAATTTTTAAACGGCAGCTTAACAGAAGCAAACTTTCACTTGTTCTTTATTCTGCAGTCAGAGTAATGGAAATTGCAAATGCACTTCAAGTACTTCGTTTAATAGTTCAGGAATATTACAACTTCCATTTAACTGGAAATTTAGATGTATTTGGTTTATCTGGTATGGCATTATGGCTTCTTGGGTTGTCACAAGTTATACTTTGTGATTATTTCTTTTGCAATTTTGACTTTAATTTGACTTACGAAACACTTTTGCAACTTCTGGATAACATTTGGTCAGAATTTAAGGTCAACAATATATCAACGGAAAAGATAAGGAGAAAAATAAACCGCAGACTTATCGCATTATTTTTACACAACGTCGTTATTGACTATTTCTCATGGATTAATTTTTCCTATTCCTTGTATGGGAATTTGGATTATGATCCTTCATTAATATATTCAGCTTTACCATGGAAGAATCCAATCGTCGACAACATTTACTGGATATTCCTCTCTTTGAACATTTACACGTTGGCTATATATTGGTCTTTATGTTTTGCAGTACCAGGCCTAATTGCTTATAATATTGAGGCTGTTGTTGTATTACTGACAAGACAACTAAAATTAGCTGAGAATTTAGAAGATATTACACATACAATACAAATTTACCAAAATCTCACATATTGTTGTCAAGGATTCGTAAAAAATCGATTGGGAAAAATACTTCTAGTATTTTATATCGTGCTGGGAACCCAAAAGTTTATAGAAGCATTTTTCATTTTTCAACTGATCAAAAGTGGAGCAGCCTGGGAGGATTATCAGTTTATATTACTGGATGTTCTGGTAGGTTATTTATTACTACATACTTCAATGTTTTCATACAAGCAAACAAAATGAGACATAAATGTTTTTTACATTTTGCAGTGCACAATATCAAAATTATACCACTCCTACTACGCATTGTCACGACTAGATATTGCGAGTAATGATTTCATATGCGCTGTTGATCAGCTTCGTATAAAGGTAGCTTCAAAAACCCTTAATGAGTTGATTACCGTAAAGAAGAAACGTATTCTTCTGAAAAAGTTGAAGCTTGTTGCTCCAATTGATATGAAAATAGGTTCATGTAAATGCAGCAGAAATTTACCAATGGATGCAATGTCAGTAAATTTGGACTATTTTGTGACTGCAGCCCTGTGGCCATAAAAGTTTCGTAAGTAAAAGCCATCCAACTTTTTCCCTAGATCGTTTTGACTTGGTAGTTTAGCTTGAATAATTTCTGCAGTTTAGTGTAAGCGATATTTTATTAATATTTATTTATACTTTAGAATATACGTAATATTTTTTGAAATTATTTTTTAGTATTTTCAGCTTATATTCTTTTCTAGTATATTCAACTACTCTTACAATCAGAACAAATTACTGTAGTTTTATGATTATTATTGTTGGAAATGGCAAAAGGGTGGTCACAATGTCTCCTCTGTCTTCAAATCTACTGCGATGATGAAAGGTGGAGGAGATGAAAATGTGCCACAAAATATTCCAAAAACACTAAAAAACACTACAAAAATATCACAAGATTCAGCTCGAATCACAGGATGAACGCTGTTACATCAGCGAAATAATCCAGAAGACACCTCAAAACAATTAATTAAACTTTCAAATCTATGTCTTTATTCATCATAAAGCCCACAAGATCAATCACACACACACAAAAATTACTTTGCTCCACACGAGGCAAAGAGTAAGAAGCAAGTGACAGAGAATTGGTGAGACGCAGCTCATATTCTGTTTCTTGCAAGCATGCAAGAAAAAACAGGCACACCGCCTAAAAAGAATAGAAGTGCTGCATGCACTTTAACAAAAAACCATGCAACATAAAATAGCTTTCCCTCCATTTCTCACAATTATGTTGATTTTGCGACATGATGGCTTCGATTGCTGCATAACAGAAAATTATAATTACCGAAACGAACCTGGTTTAAATTTTGAATATTTTAGGTTTAAAATTAGTTTAATTAGTTTTTTAATAACATCGTAGGTGGTTTGAAAACATGTAAATCCCAGATGCACAACTTATAATTTAAACACATTGACAGCTTCTCTGTTACAAGTTCTCTTCTGATCGTTTAAAAGTGGTTTTGGCTAAAAAGTCAAAATATTTCATTCACTTTGTGTAGCCTTTCTATAAGCTATTCAATCGGCAATTGTCTAACATGAGCGTGGAGTGTTGAATTTTTTTTACTTCAATATTACATCGAAAATAATTCTGCTAGAAAAGACATGCAGATGACAGATGTTAATTTTTTTGAAAGACAGTTAGGTTCACCACAAAAGCGAAAATTAATAATCGGTATATACTCATAAAATTTTAAAACTTTGTACTTATTCATGATTTTTTGTAGCTTACTTTTATTCATAGCGAATGGTAGCCAAGAGGTATCATGTAAGGTATTTTTATGTAAATTTCATTCCAATTCAAATAATTAATCACCATGAAAGCTACTATATAACAGATACTGTTGACTTTATAACTTAAACACCATTACACTTATATATCAGTCCTTAAAATTAAGTGTCGTTATCTATTTTCTAACCTCGTCTTACGAAATTGCCGAAAACGTTATATAGAAAAACTTATTGACATTTTTCCATAAGCTTTTCCAGTTTGCTAAAAAACTCGCCAAGTAAAACTCGTTTAAAAATCACCAAAAGCACTTTAGTTTCTAATTTCGAACGAGTTACAACATGAAATGGAATATGCAAATAAAATGAGTATTGATTGCTATGGCGTCTGTTTCAGTTTTACGTCAAACGTCTGCTTGGAAAACATTCAGAGGATGGCTATTCTTTAAAATAATTAATGAATACATAAAGACAGAAATTGTCAATTAAAATATTGTCATCTTTTGTTGAAAAAATTCAATTTGCTCACGCAATAACAATATTTGAGTGGAACACTCAGTTTTTTCTCATTTCTACTTCTACATTTTAAAGTAGCTTTGAGGTGTTAGGTAAACTGGTATATTATTAAGCTTTTTGCGACCTAAATAATCATTGCCTATGAAAGCACCAAGTGTTTAACATAATTCAACACTTTAGAACCCAATTCAGAAATTAAAAATTAACCGTATTCAATCATTCACACTTTTCAAAGTTCTTTGTCAAGTCGTAAAGAAAACTTATTCCGAGTTAAATGTCATAACGTAAAGCTTCATGTTTAATAAAAATCTTTTTGACATAATTTGGTTTCTTTAAAATGAACAGGTCACTTCAGTCTTGAAAAAGTGTGCAAGTAGAACATATGTTCGACCAGTATATGACGCAGATTATTAATTTTAGGTTGGAAACTTTTAAGTGGGTAACAAAATGGAAAATTTAAGTCCAATTCGATTTCTGACGTATTTACACCAGTATTATTCCATTGTAGGAACATGTCCGTGGAAGTTTTCAATCGAAATTAAATTCAAAAGAAACATAAACAAAAATATTCTTATACTTGCGTTCTACTTTTTAGTAAGATCTATAGAAATCGTAAACCTATTGCATCTCATTCGACTTATAGTTGAAACATATTACAATTTCCACTTAACCGGAAATTTAGATGTTTTTGGATTGGCTGGTATGTTTTTGTGGGCAGTTGCAATATTTGTTTCTTTTCTCTTCGACTACCTCATGCGCAACATTGATTTTAACTTAAAATTTCAAACTCTTGTTCAGTTTTTGACCAATATTTGGAACGAATTTCATCTAAACGATCCATCTATCCAGAAAATGAAACCAAATATAGTTTTCAGGATTTTCCTAATAACACTTCATAATGGCTTGGTTGACTACTTGAATGGCATAAATTTTTCATATTCATTATACGGAAACTTGGACGCTGATCCATCTTTACTTTATTCAGCCATTCCTTGGAAATCTCAAATTGTAGATAATATTTATTGGGATTTTCTAACTCTCAACATAATGACCATGACTTTTGCATGGTCTTGTTTCTTCGTTTTTCCGGGTTGTATTGCGTATAATATTGAGGCTGCTATTATAATACTAACAAAAGAGTTAAATACAGCTGTAGATTTGCAAAAGGTTTCACAAGTGATACAAGTATATCGAAACCTAATGTTCTGTACTAAAGACTTTATCAAAATTCAGTTAGGACAGCTGGTACTTGTGTTTTATCTTATTGCTGGATTTCAACAGTTTATGGAAGCGTTCTTTATTTTCCAACTCCTCAAAGCTGGGGCATCTTGGGAAGATCTTCAATTTCTATTTTTTGATTGTTTCGTAAGTTGTTTATTAAAAAAATTTAAAGAATTGCTCAGGATACATTTTAATTCTATTTTTTTTGCAATATATACAGCTGACAGCTTTCAGGATTTACCACTCTTACTATGCTTTATCGCGACTTGATATTGCAAGTAAAGAATTTATTCATACGATTCATCGTGCACAAACAAAGCTATCCTCAAAACACTATTGTGTTTTGGTAAACGTGAAACGAGAAAAAATAATTCGAAGAAAAATACAGGTTTTGACTCCAATTGAGATGAAAATTGGTCCATGCAGATGTACTAAAAATTTACCAATGGAAGCAATGGCTGTATTTTTGAACTACATTGTGACCGCAGCTTTGTGGCCATAGACGAGCAACTTAATGTATTGATATGATTTTCAGTCAGGAACTGGTTTATGAATATGGTTTTGTTAATTGCATCAAATATCGTAGAAATTTTACACCAAATTTGAATTGAAACCTTCACACACAGATTGTATACATTTCTTTTAGTCCAGTGATATTTTAGTCACGTGGAATATTTAAACTTCACTTTACTATGGACATACTTTCACTTTTACTTCACCCAACTATACAATAAGTGGAATTTTTTCATGTTCATATGATAAATATTTTATTTCAAAGTTAATGATTATTATACGTACTAAATAATCATCAATTTAGACGTTTTTGGCTTGTCTGGTATGATCATATGGCTTATTGGATTGTCAATGGCTGTACACTGTGACCACATCTTTTGATACATCGTTTTAAATGTTACTTACTACTCACTTGTTTTATTTTGTGCAAGTACTTGATCTGGTTTTTAAGGTCAACGATTTACCAGTACAGTAATTGAAAACAAAAATAAGCATTAAGCTTATTCTATTATTTTTACCCAATATATATCTGGAGTATTTCTCATTGATTAATCATTCATAATCTTTAGTTGAAAATTTGGAATTCTAATCATTCAATACTTTTTACAACTTTGTCAAGGAGAGACGCTTTTGTGAATATCGTTAACTGTATATTAGTTATTGGATTGTAGAATATACGGGATAAAAAGATGGTTAACTACTTATTTAATCGAAAAATATTATATAGGTGTCCAATAAACTTAACCTTTGTCACAATATGCAATGATGTATGTTTAGCTATAACCATGCGTTATTTCTAGAAGATGCTGCTTTATTTTATTGCTGTACAAAATTAACATATAGTAATCTAGTACTTACTTAGTGTGAGCATAATTGACGACATTTTTTTGTTTGGTTGGAAATTTTGCCCTTGTACTTTGCATGCGTAAACGTGCAGTGATGAAAACTGTTTTCACCATGAAACCTTGGATTGGAAGATTCAGCATTATTTAAATTACGTGAATACAATATTTTACAGGCAACACTTCTGATATGACACGGAACAACTTAGACATAAATTTATTGCATGAAGACACCTGTATCCAGTCATTTAAAGGTCATATTACAGTATTTATTTTGCGGTTTAAGTTTTTATTACGCTATAATTACTATGCAAACATATCGTATTATTTTGAAAATATGCTAAACTGTTTTAGCAAATTGCTTTTGCGCAAAAAAAGTTAATTACACCATTGGTGGTTTCAAACCATATTCGAATCGCAGATGTAGAACCAATTAATCAGACAATTTGACAGTTTATCCGTACAAAATGTTTGCGCATTTACTTTATTTTGTTTAAAATTTTATCCAAACATTCCAAGAGGATGGAATAATTTCTCAAATACTCTTAAGTTTGGGAGTATATAAACTGGAAATTGTTCATTATTCGTTCATTCAACATTAATACTTCGTCAAACGGTACCAACTTCGGATTTCATTAGTGACTGTGCTTTTAAAAGTTTTGTTTTCTCAAAATGTTAGGCAGTAAAATTTTAGTAGCAGTTGCACTAGTGCAATATGTTGCTTTTACAGTGGCCAACCCAGTAAATTCTCCAACACCGGTTACCCAAAGGAAATCAAGTAAGCACCTTTAAGGTATGGCTACAGCAATATGTCAATTATATTTTTTAATTTTAATGTTTTTTGATATCTAAGGATTCGACTTATTTCGGAACGAGACCAAACCAGCCTGTACAAGTAAAGATTCTGATCCAAAAATGAAAAACGGTTTAACGGATACAAATAAGAGGTGGAAAGCATTTAACGTTCAACCCGACCCAGCCTACAGTAAGTAATTAACTCTTTACCTTAGTGAACTATACATGCACACGTATTTATAAGACTTTAACTTTTTCTGGAATATTATAGACAGCCAAGAACGAAGTGCTATAAACGACGCCATGTATTACCTATCTCAAGTGATTCCCTGCGTAAGCTTTGGAATCTGGCCTTCTAACGCAAAACCCACAGGCGACTACATCTACATTCAAAAGGGAACAAGTAACGGATGTAATTCTGCCGTGGGTCGTACAGGTGGAAAGCAAACAATGAATTTACAGAGTCCAGGTTGCATGAGCGTTGCTACAGTTATGCACGAAATGATTCATGCTCTTGGATTTTATCATGAACAGTCTAGAGAAGACCGGGATGATTATGTGACCATTCATTTTGAAAATGTTGAACCAGGGAAAGAACATAATTTTAATAAGTACACGGGACGAGCCTATTCTTCGTTTGGAGTAGCTTATAATCCAAAATCTTTAATGCACTATAATACGTACGACTTTAGTGTAAATGGTGAGCCTACAATAACTACCAAGGTAAGAAAAACATAAAAAGTTAGATACTGTTAAGGATAAGCTTTGGGAACTATCCTTGATATTTGATTGGAATTCAATTTTATTATTTGTAGGATGGCGAGGAAGTGGGTTCTGATGACACATTACAGGAAACCGACAAACAAAAGCTTAAAAATATGTACAATTGTTAAAAAGCCAACAATGTATCAATTCGTATAAAATATTTTTCACATAAAATATTGTTCTAAAAATATTTACGAAATGAATAATCATCAAATGAAAAAAGCGTGAAACTAGTATCGGAACCAAACACTGATTTTTATAATCTATGCATTTAGTTGATAATTAACTGATGTTAGAAATTTCCATCACAAAATTCTTGACAAAATCTGAATCTGATTGCTAGACCTGGGCATAATTATTAATTCTTTACAAGTTATTACGTGATATTTGGTGATTATGTAAATCAATGAAACTCGGATTGAAGGCTGATAAATTATTTACAAAAAATAAGCGAAGAATTGTCACTTATTTTAACTTAGAATACCCAACCCATTCTTTTCTTCGGCAAAATCAAGGGAATGAATTATTAAAGAAAAGTAATAATGGGATCATATGACAGTTTATTTTATAAGTAACCTTGGAAGCACGTGCATATTAAAACGCTGAAAATGCTCGAAATTGGTCGTACGAATGTTATATGAGTGTGAAGAATATTAAGTGGTATTCCTACATGCATATGCAATTGAAGTATTTTCTGGATTGGTATGGGTAAAAGAAAAAAAATTAAGAAAAATAGAATTGGTTATGACTTAAATTATAAATTTAACAATATATCTAACCCGAACGCACGGTGAATATTCAAAGAATATATCACAGCTAGCTTATGAAACAAATGGTAAAATTCGTAATGCTGCCTTTAGAGTTATGCATTAATTTTAAAATATTGCTGGCATATGAATTGATTGTCACAAATCAAGGAACATTGTAATTTTAATGAACTGAAATGACGGGAAGCTATCGGCAACGAAGTAGTTTGACTTACTTAACCATATCATTCCGTTTGCTTAAAAAATAAAGCATTTTGGGGTAATAATAACAGGATTTCCATAATTGTATTATTGTGGGCGTAAACGGTGGACTTAGAAATCGCTTTCCCATTTCAATGTGATACTGATTTAGGTTTCATCACGCAACACTTTTGGTTGGTGATGGACAAAATAATAGTTTTATGAAGTTAGTTCTGGAAAGAGCTAGAAAGCTAAAGGTTGTACACAAAGTTCTCATACGGTTTTTTGTGCCACGATAATTCACTTGTATGTCGATACGTATTTTGGCTTTTATTTAAATTTAAAGCAACAACTTTCAAAAGGATTGTGTTTCATGCCATAAATAAAATTGATGATGAGTTTTCACAAGTTTTGAAAGCTTAAGCCCAATATAAACTACGCAAAAGTGTTTCAATGTATGATGCTCAACTCTTGGAAAGCTCAGTATGTTTTATTATTGATCAAACGTGTATTTCCAGAAAGTCAATGTAAACATTTAATTTAAAAGCGGATAATAGCAGCAGATAGAAGAAAAAATACGATTTTTGAGTTGCTTCATAAGCTCACAAATGCGATTTTCCAGTAGGTAAAGTCATATACTAGAACTTTTAAAAACTTCGCAAATTTAAACGTTTTATGGAAAGCAATATGAAGAAATTTTGTGCAGGCTTTATTCAATATATAATAGTCAGTAGCAATTTAAATATTTACTATAGGTTACATTTATACAAAGAATTAATACTTTACGCTAGTGAAGTGGGAACTAGCTTACCTTCACTTTACTGAATACATTTTTATCCATTCCAGATTTTTCCTCGCTTGGTGTCAAATTCTGCTTAGTAGTGGAAAGCACTTAAAACCAAAACTAGGAGTATTTCTTTTACCAAAAAAAGAGCCATGGCAAGAAATCCAATTTCGATGTTTAGAAACATACAAAAATATTTTAAGACCATGACGTTAAGTCCAGTAGAATTTTCAATTTCTCCAAATTACCAAAGCATTATGTCCCGTAAATATTTAAAGCTCTTCCTATTTTCTTTTATAAACCTTGCCTATTTGGCTAATTCGATTTACACAATTTCACTCATATTAAATTCTCTTTGGAACTTGCATCTAACTGGACAGATAGATGTGTTTGGGCTATCTGCAATGTTTCTTGGCCTTGTCGGCATGACACCAATTTTATATTGTGAATATTACTTGTTCAGTACTGACTTAAATTTTAAAATTGACCGGCTAATGAACTTACTTAATAATATTTGGCACAGTATCGATTTTTCTGATATCATCGAGAAACAAATTACAGATACGACTGTATTTAGGATAATATTTTTGCTGCTTCATGGCTCCGTAATTGACTACTTTAATGCTGCCAACATTTCCTATTCTTTGTATGGCAATCTGGACGCAGATCCTACACTATTTTATAGTAATATTCCCTGGAAGAATCCAGTAGTTGATACAATTTATTGGGTATATCTAAGTTGCTACATTCTTCTATTGACTTTCATGTGGTCTACCTTGCTAACAATACCAGGAGTTTTGATACACAATATTGAAAATAGTGTGAAGATTCTAACTACAAAACTAAAATTAGCTAAAGGTTTATGTAGTATTCAGGATATTGCTGATGTATACCAAAATCTTATGTATTGTACTCGAGATGGTATAACTTCTCAGCTCGGAGCGTTACTTTTAGGATTCTGTCTGGCTATTGGATTTCAGATGTTTATTGAAGCGTATTTCATTTTTCAACTTATCAAATTGGGGGCAACCTGGGATGACTATAATTTTATCTTGTTAGATCTTGTGGTAAGTAACAAAAGGCTTGGCCTACGTTTTAAAGTAGTTTTAAAAATTGCCATTTTTATGGAATATATTTTACCTATTTCAGCTCTGCAGTTCCAGAATATATCATTCTTACTACTCAGTTTCCCGTTTGGATATAGCAAGCGAGGAGTTTATTAACGAAATCAAAAAAACGTACGAAAGATTAAACTCCAAACTACCAACTACGCTTCGTACTAGAAGCCAAAAAGGGATTTTACGAAGGAAATTAAAACTTTTAGTACCAATTCAAATGATGATCGGACCATGCCACTGCGACAAAAGCTTGCCAATGAATGCCATGTCAATTTATCTTAATTACATTGTAACAGCGGCATTATGGCCGTAATCCTTGTTTTAATAAAATTTAATGAAAATATTATTAAAATAATAAACTTAGAATACCGTGACGAAATTGCTTTAATTTTTTGGTAAAGGTATTCAAAAACTTATACAAAAGATAGTTTGTAATAAAAATATAACGTTTTGAGAGCTCAAGTTAAATTACTATCTCGTTATGTCAAACTTGTGTTTGTTACATAGGGCACGTACTTCTCTTGAATTTATCCCTTTGACCATTTGTATTTTAAGTAACGTTTTGTTGCTCGATAGTTTCGACGAATGAATTATAGAGAAGGGCTAGTGTTGAGAAAACTCGCGTATTCCAATGGCATTTACAACATCATAGAAAATAATAGCATAAACATATCATTTTTAGAACATCAGCAAACAATTATTTAACAGAGCTACTTTAGGTGGCCATTGATTTCCACATGATAATGAAGGTTTATTTTATTAGTCAACTTGTTAAATCATCAGTGTATTCCTTGTTGACATTATGGTAAGTGTGAAGATACAATGATTTCCGTAAGCAACTAGTTTTTTTAAAATTTATTCATATCTTGCAGATAGACGACTTAAGAATTGTGTCATTTTAAATGAACCTGTTGAAATGGTATCTGAAAACTTAATTGATGAAGTGGGAAGGTATGTACATGAAAAATTACTCTAAAATCTATTATCACGCCGTTGAACTATAAGTACAAGATTTTGTCAAGGAGGAAAGGGTAAATACCTATTCGAATGGTATTGGTACTATGAAGCCGCATATGTTAAAAATAGGGCAAAACTGGAAAAAACTGATTACGTTGCTTGAATAGTATACAGTTCAAACTGGGCTGTGACGAAAAATTGTAATCGAACCACTTTAATAAATGAATACAATAAATGATTTTAAATTTGAATAATACTTCTATTTAAGTAAGGTGTCATAAAAAGTGTTATTGCTGACTTTGGATGGCAAAAAGATTTCAATAAGAAAATAAGTGCTCTTAATTATTTCACAATCCTTTTCCATTAAAACTTTAGCATAATGGGAATGCTTTATTTAAGATTACCATACACGCAATTTCGGAGAAGCTAGCTTTACAAGTTATAAATTTCAATATGTTCTGATATATTAACTTCATACTTATTTGGAATTCGACACGCAAAGTTTATGTAAGGCGCTGGAAACCATCAAAGTTTTATAAATGAAATATTGTAAAGGCAAGTTTAAAAATAAAGCATGTTTACCAATAACTTGTACAAATAGCAATATTTTTTAAATAACATACAAAACGAATTTGAAAACTTCAGATTTAAGCATGCAAAATGTATTTGTTAACGCATACTTCAAATTTTTCTTTTCATTTAAGAAATCTTGATTTTTTAACTTTGCAATTTGTTAACTATTAAATTTGTTTTTCCCGGCATGAGTTGAAATCCTGCTCGAATTGAAAAAAATTGATAAAGAACTAACTAGAGAACTCAAAAAAGTGCCGCTCGCAAACCAGCAAGCAAATAGTCTATTGTGGGTCATTTTTACTATTATATAACAATTCTGGAGTCGTTTTTGTGTAAAACACATAAACGAATTTACTACGAGCAGTTAAAGTTCTTCCTTTGCCATGTACACTTACGAGGATATGACACGAGGATATGACAATGGTGCAAAACCAGCTAAAGTCAAAAATAGTGAAAATATAGATTTTGGTGCGCTGATTACGAATACAATTACCAAAATCCCTAATAGGGATGGGGACAGCTGTAATTATGAGAAACAATATAATATGATGCATTTGAAAGGTAGTCTTTTCATCTTTAGTTGGTCCATTGTAAACGCGTTAAATTTGATCGTTTCTCATAATTCCAGATGTCGCCATTTGGGATTTTGGTAACTAAATTCGTAATCAGCGCACCAAAATCTATACTTTTCACTACTTTTTATTAATCTAGCTGATTTAGCACCCTGGTCATATCCTCGTTAGCCCTTTTTGCCTAGGCCTTATTTTCGCTGTCACAGTAACATAATTTGAGCTGAGGAATGGTATTTTAAAACGAAATAAATTAAAACGAATGGTTTTTGGCAGAATTAATAACACAATTTACTATATTTTAAACATCAATTGGAGCTTAACTTTATAATTTAAATTATACGTATCTACGTGGTAATTGTTTTGGTTGGTTTTACACAAAAAGGATTGCAAAATCGTAATCGACAAGTAAAACATACCAAATAGTGAATGTACATACTTTAGGATACGCTTAATAATGAAACCTGCAACTGCCACCTTCTTAAATATTTAACAAACAGTGAAATCAGTTATACAACAAATCAATAAATTATCTTAATTATGTCGCGTTATCCCTTTAACACGGATAACTATAATTTTCGGTAGGCTCCGAAGTCGGATATGAAAGATGAAATAAAAGGATTAACGAACAATTAGGTATTTTGTGGTGGTGGTGGTGGAGTGATTTTATTTAAGTGGAGATGGTAGTCCACTGAGTT
>JAQFXM010000486.1:0-49221 GCA_034693345.1 Entomobrya multifasciata | reverse complement strand
CAAGTAATCATTAATCAACTATATTTAGGAACCTATGTTCTTATCTTTACATGATTAATTGGCTAATTGGTGAGATATTTTCATAATATTTTGCAATATCGCTCGCTACACTGTATTTATACAACTGCTGAAACTATTTTTTCAATGACTCATCATTCAATTTGAAGTACTTTGCAAAACGACAAGAATACACGCAATTGAGTGTAGTAAAATTCAATGTAATTTTTACAACGTCGTTAAAATAGTTGATAGTAAAATCGACTAAAAACGTACAATTTAATCAGGGTATTCCAATATTTTTATGTAACGCCTTCAAACACAAACAGTGTTTTCCTACATATGTTTTTACTACTTTTAATTTTCATTTTAAATGATATGATGTTGCAATTTTCATTCTGAGATGCTTAAATGCTTACTATTACAGAATTAATTACCTATGTTCGTAAATTAACTTTTTATCATCATGTTTGCGTAGTAATTAAACTACTTTGTCTTGTACTTCGTACGACAATTACCAAACTTTAATGTTGATGACAGCATTAGCATCGGGTATTTCGGATGACTTCTCTTCGCTGCTGCCTCAACAAAAATCGTAAATGTCTAAGATCTCAAGTTGAAGTATCTCTAAAAAAAATTGTAACTCCCACAAAATAGTTAGATGCATCTGTTATTGGTGGAGTAGGCTCAACATGCTACCTTTTATACATTGTGTAAGTCATTCATTCAATTGAGTCAAGTCAGAAGGGTAGTAGTAATCATTATCATCATCATCATTTTCATCTTCATCCACTCATTTGTATTTTTTGTACAGAACAGACAGACATACAACAAAACATACAAGCACAAGAGGAGAGAACACGGGCAAACTTCTCTATTTTTTACGAACACGACACCCGACTGCTGGAATGATTTTGTCGGTACAATACAGTCAGTCTACTCAACTCACTGGTGATATTATTTTTTAGCAAGGCTCTGTCATCTTGTAAAAATTGCTCCTCTTCAAACTATAAACGTAAATTGAAAGTAAACCGAGGAGTTGATGACTAGCTAATATTTCTTCTCTATTTATCAAACCGGCTGATTTCTAGTGTTTGTCAACTGTCACCATTGTACTTAATATATTAAATTACAAACTCTATTTTGTATATAGTGTAGAGTATCAAAAAAATTAGTTGAGATAACAGAGAGCGACCGGAGGGAGGGGCACTTAAAAAAAGGTAATCTTTCGGAAACGATTTAATATTTTTGGGGTGAAGATTGAAGTGGGCGAAGATGGTTAGGGGAAGGGGGTAAGGCTTGCAATGTTGTCGCTGTTAAAAAGGTCTGCTGATTGGGTGGGTTAAGATTTGGATTGGAAGTAAGGTAATTAGAAGGAAAGGGATGCGGGTGGAAGGTTGGGAATTAAATTGTGTGGAGGAAGATTTAGGTTGGAATGGAATTGTTTGCAAGCATTGTAGAATGATTGTTGTGATTTTGATTTAGTTATTCATTGCGCTGGTTAATCAGGTGATATTTTGAATTGTTGTCGTGTCCGTAAACAATGGCGTGATGTTTTGAGCAGGGCATTGTTAAATGACAGCTGATCAATGTCATAAGCTAATGATGAAGTAATAACTGCTTGTGTGAATTTAATTGATGTTGAAAGCAGTGGAACCAGTTGTTTTAACTTTTTTGGAAGTAGATGATGTCATAAAAGAATATTATTACATTTAATTGATTGACTATATTTATTAAAAATTATGTTGAGGTTATCAAGTTGAAGTTGTTCGTAATTAGTTAAAAGTGGAGAGTAGAGTATAGGGGAGTAATTGGAATATGGATTGTGGTAGCAAAAATAATGAGCAAAATTTCTAATTATAAATTTTAATTGTTTTTGTTTTAACAGATTGTTTTCATCTACTTACATCACATTGGAACATCACACCACCCCTAGTGTTTTTTACTGAAAGGAAAGGTACTCGGAGGAAATCTTTATAGTGCGGATGCTGTGTATAGAAATTGTATAAAATGATAGATTTTTATGCTGACGTGACTTCAGTTTAAATATTTTACTCACCAAAGAGTGATGAACGAATTTATAATTGTGCCGGAATGAGGAAGCATGACAAATTTGCATGAGTCTCAGAATCCATCAGAGAGTCAACGCGTTTTAAATTCAGAAATCTATAATCAACTGCAGTCAGTTGTGGAATTTTCTCAAAGTGGGGACGCAGAAAGTCCAGATAATTCACCAATGTCTACCTCAACAACAACTGGGGAGGACCTGACGCCCTCCCTGCAGTTAACAGGGGAAGACACAGAGGTCAAGTCAGATGTGGATTCCACTACAACAATTGTTTCAGTTAACGAGTCAGAGGATAGCTTGATTTCGCCACGTGACGAATCTCAGAGTCTGCAGGAATTGCATGATCGAGAACTAATTCAAGAAATGATGGCCGACAACGTTAACGAGAAAGAACCAGATGGAGAGGATTGCCATAAAATATCCTCTTCTGTTGGAAGTTCACCTTCTAGAGTCCCAGTTACAACATTTCCTCTCTCTGATATGGCACGACTTGATGAAATGATATCCAACCCTCGTTGGGTTGTACCTGTTCTTCCTGGTGGTCATCTGGAAACGCTGCTGGCAGCATCAATTGACCTGGCAAAGCGAGGTTTAGACGATAAGTGTGAACCTTGTCAGAGGTTTTATCGGGAAGGACTAACAATCTCGTTCACAAAAATTTTGACTGACGACGCAGTATCAAGTTGGAAACCGGAAATTCATAAGGCTATTTTTAAAAATTGTGAACGTTTAGTGGACCTAATGGTTGTCAAATTGCGCGTAGATTGGTTTCCATTATTTGATCTCATGTCTACTTTGTTTAACCCTACTAACAAGTTTCACATGTTCAACGCTAATCGTCAGCCAGAAACGTACTCCCCCGATGTCCCAGTGAGCGATGAAGAATTGTTTTCTCGGCCGATTGAAATGAGGCAGTGCAAAGGTAAAATGTGTACAAACGCGGAGTACTTAACGATGATATTACTTGCATAATATTACGATACTATTTTATAAACGTAAATTTTACAACTGTGTGTTGTCTTTTACAAATAGGGTGGTTGGTCGACCTCATAAATAGATTTGGCAGTCAGGGAGGATTCGATTTACTTCTGAAAAGGTTCAAAAACCCATCTGGCCTAAATGTCAGCACTATATTCTCCTTACTTCGACCTTTTGGAAGATGTGCAGAATTTTTAACTCGTCATACGGTCGAAAAGTACTTCACGTATGTTTTGAGAGCAGTCCCTCAAATTCTGGAGAATCTGAGCGATGACGAATTAAAGAAGGAAACTGCCAAATCCGATATTATTTCTTCTGTCATCAAATGCCTAAAAGCCCTTCAGTCCAGGAGTTCAGAGTCGGAGGAGCATATGAAGGTGTTAGAGCTGTTCAGATTGAGAATGATCCTCAGAATGTTGCAGGTGTGTAGTAAATCAATGTTTAGAATTTCCGTAGTTTCTTGTGTGGTTGTTTGACTTTTGAAAGTGTTTCATGTCTCTAAATTGTGTTTGATTTTCGTTGTAGGTGTCATCTTTTAATGGAAAAATGAACGCGTTAAATGAAATTAACCAAGTGATTCAAAATGTAACCTCACATTACACTTCACATCACTATCGCCTTGATGAAGTAGAGTATTTGACATCGAAAAACATTGCTGATTGGTTCGCTGAGAATCAAGTGCTGCAGATTGTGCTACGAGACTCCTTGCATCAACCTCAATACGTAGAAAAGTTGGAGAAGATTTTAAGGTTTATCATTAAGGAACGAAGCTTGTCCCTGAAGGACTTGGATGACATTTGGGCTGCGCAAGTGAGTTAAAGAAATGAAATAAAAAGTGTTATCATGATTATGGTGATAGTAGTACTGATAACTTGTTTAGAGGCAGTTGAAATTAATATGCGTGTGTGTGTATGAATTTTAGGTTGGAAAGCACGACACAATCGTGAAAAATGTACACGATTTACTTGCCAAACTAGCATGGGACTTCAGTCCAGACCAATTGGATCATTTATTCGAGTGTTTCCAATCCAGTTGGACTACAGCTAACAAAAGACAACGGGAGAAACTATTAGAGCTCATACGTAGATTAGCTGAAGACGATAAAGATGGTGTTATGGCCTACAAAGTTTTAACTCTTTTTTGGAACCTCGCTCAGTCTACAGAAGTACCAACCGAAATAATGGACCAAGCCTTGACTGCCCATGTCAAGGTTCTTGACTACAGCTGCTCACAGGTATAGCATCATCATCTCATCGTCGTCACTTTTATAATTATCTATGATTTGTGTTGTTTAAATGTTATCTATCTCAAGTTGTAACTCAATTCGTTTTCATTGGTTTTGCAGCAAAGGGACAATCAAAAGTTTCAATGGCTGAATAAAAGCATGGATAAACTTGTTGAAGATGACGTATCTTGGGTCATTCCTGCAATGAAACACATGAACGAAATATTTGGTCTTTACCCTGAAGGGGCATCTACAAATAAAAATCCTGCCACTACTTATCGTGCCCAAATTATCAAAAAGCTTCAAAACGAGCGACAATTGGTTGTAAGAGTTTGTGATTCATTGACTTCATACATGGAGAAAGTCAGATTATTTGTTAAAGGTAATGCACATAAACGAACTTCGGCAACTAGTGTATATCGTAAACTTAAAACTTATTTTTAAAATGGACGTATTTGTATTTTCTTGTATTACAGAAAAAGCAGTATTGGACCCGCATCAAGTAAAATTAGATGGACGTTATTCTCATTTGGACCAAATTAAGGAGCGACTAACGTTTCTATTGTCGCTACTAAAGGTATAAAAACAAACTCTATAGCTGCCTTGTTTTTATTTATGTATTTACTGGACAGGAGATAATGAAGATTTGGTATTTTTCTCAAATTTTAGGCTGGCGAACTTTGGTTGTGTGAAGAACAAGCCAATTCAATATGGCATTGTTTAGCCGAAAATCCAGCGTTTGCTACTGATCGTGAAATGTGCTTTGAGTGGTTTTCAAAATTAATGCATAATGAAGAGCCTGATTTGGACCCTAATATGATTCTCCCCTTTTTCGAAAGAAAAATCTTGAACTTTGATCCCACATTGCTCACCGAGTGTGGCCTAGAGTAAGTCGACCGTGAATCTTAAAATCTGAACAATATCTTACAACCGAAGCGGGCTGTCATTTTCCGTTTGTTTTTGTGTGCAGTTTAACCATATGTATTTTTTCATTTTTGTTCAATATAATAGATGCTTTGAGCGATTCTTTAAGTTTGTCAATATCAAGCAGAAAAAATTGGTCGTCAACAAACGTGACGAAATATCTATGGATGATGTAAGTTGAACAAATATGAATATGATGTTCATTACACATGAACTTCGCAAACTTTTTATGACCAGTATTATAACTTAAAATACAATATGAAAACCATTTTACCTTAGTTGGAGCTGACAGGAACGGATTACGTTTGGAAGATAATTCTTTCTGGAAGCGAAGATATGGCTTCGAAAGCCATTTGCTTTCTGAGGCAGATATGTACTGCTCTTGGGCCCAAGCTTTTGCCAAACCAGATTGAAGTTCACGAAGATTTCCTGTCATCATGCGCTGATCGGCTCAAGGCGTCGTATGATACAATATTGGTCCTGGAGAAGGACAAGGATTCTACAAATAGAGTTAGACAGGAAGTCACCAGAGCTTGTCGAGTGCTCCGTGTTTTGTTCGAATATGTTGTTGAGTGCGACGCTGAATACGGCGAAGAAAGAGCATTCATCCCACTTTATCGGTAATATTTCGTTTATACAATTGGTTGTTGGAATGTTACGTACTTGAGAAGTGTAACTTTCATTTCATTTGTAAAATATTCTTCAAATTTTGATACAGGGCATCAAGAGGGAAGAATTTCGTCTTGTATATACGATTTCCGGGACCTAGTGGACGAGGATTTGATGATATGGAGGTTTTAACGCATACAAACGAAACTCCAGCCGGCTTACGACGACAGGTAAAGGCTCAGTCAGAATTGTATTTACTTGTGTCGTTTAATTGTGTCTTAATTTATGAATTATGAAAACTAACTTCTTAATTCATATTCGTAGATCATTCGTCAAGTTAAGGAGCAAATGCAAATAAATTCAGGATTCAAGTTGGACGTGTTTTACAACGGTGATATAATTGACCTATCTGATGACAGAAGGACGGTTCATCAGTTTGGACTACGTGACAAAATGGTAACGAGAACCTGAATCTCAGCATTAAGTAAAGAGAAAGAGTGGGTCATGATATGTTAAGAGAAACTAAATCGTAATGATGTTTTTAGGTCATGCAAGCCAAACTTGTCCATAGTAATGTACCAAATTCTCCAGACTCAAGTGAAGAAAGCTCAGGTGGTTCTCCTAACCATTTCACCGGTGGAAGCGATGGACCAAACACAGATGCGGAGGAGTCATTGCCTTCAGTTGTAAGTTTAGCTGCATAGTGTTCATTATTGCATTGATTCACATCATTTAGTTTTGTTTAATTTTGAAATGATGTTCTACTTTGACAGATGATGTCAATGTCGGAGATAAGAATGACATTCTTATGTAAACTGTGCGAGCTTGGTGCGAACATAGGGGAAGACCGGCTGAGGGACGCAGCTCGCCTGAATTTGTCAGTGCTACCTCCTTGTCGTTTTACCATGAAAAGTCTGAAAGAAGCCTTTCTGAGTGCTACCACGTCTCCACTCGTAGACAAGAAGCCTTATAATTTATTATTTAATACTGATCCGGCGACAGTTTTGTACAGATTGGAAGTACTATATGCCTTGCTGTTTCCAGCAGTGTCATCACATAGCACTCAGACATTAGAACTTTTGCATAAATTTTTTATTGCTGGAGGTGCGTCAATGGTTGTGGAAATGTTGACTAAAAACAACTTTATGCCTCTAGCCGATACGGCAACGAAAAGATCTGCATATCTGGCAGTTTTAAGATTAACAAAGGCCATTCTAACTATTTCATCGCATCTGCTGTACCGCTACGAGTCAGAAGGAAACTCACCTGCACGAAGTGAAAGGCTGAGAATTATCTCCGATGCTATCAAAGCTGTTCCTAGTCCACAAACGGAAGTCACATTACGACAAACGGCTGACAGAGTGTCACATGGTTTGTTTAATTATTGGAAGAGTGGTGCTCCAGAGACGCATAAAGAAGGACTGAAAATACTTCTTGTGTCGGCTGTGGAAGGGTCTCTACCTGACTTAGAAACCATTCGCCTCCTGATTAAACTTGCTAGTTCAGCCGCCACCGGATCGTTGGCCTATCTTTCTGCAGAACAACACCAAGCAAATCGAGAACCTACCGAAGACGATATCTCGGGTATTAATTTAATATATATTTTTTGCTACGTTCGGAATATTGAGTTGAAAGAATTAAGTGATTAAAAAATGCGTAATTTTATTTGTAGTTTGCGAGGAAGCTTTGGAAGCGTTGACCCTTAGCTTTGTAATGAACCCAGGTGCCCTAGACCAAGTTCTTAATGAACCAACGTGGAGGAACTTTGTGCGTCAAGTGTTATTTCATAGTCATTCGATCTCTGTGAGGACTGTAGCTGCGCATCAGTTTTACTCTATCGCCACAAAGTGCACGGGGAATTATAATGCTTTAACTTTCTTCATAATTTTTCTCTTTGAAATAATTCAAAATTCAGTTAGAGAGATGCCCCAGAATTCAATAAATGTTTTTCATTTGTTATGCAACCTTCTGAGGTTTTCACACTCGTTTAATATACCGTTATCGAAGAATGAGCACTTGCTCAGTACTCAGATTGAATGGCTTCGCCAAGCTAAGGTAAATTAAAATGACCTTCGTTGACTTCGTAAACTTTAGGCTGTAATTTTGTTACGAACACTACCGTAATACTATATAATACTTTATGATTTTTATTGCAGGATTATATTAAACGAAATGGCGAAGGGTGCCTTCAAGAGGATTTGTTAGAAGGGCACATATGTGTAGCTCGTGAGTTAACTAATTTTTTGGTAGCAGATAAAAAGTATGAATTGGGTTGTGATCCTAGTGGAAATGCGGAATCAATGATTCGGGTACGTTAAATTCGCGACTTTATGTACCCAATCCATTTTCTTACAAAATGACTATATGTTTAGTATTGTTCTAATGGCTTATTCATTTCTTCAGGAAATTCTTGAAGACTTTGTATTCCCTTGGTCGAAGGCGTACTCTAACATGAGAAGATCTGGTGAAATAACTTTTGAATCACCTGTTCAAATTTGCTCAACTCCCAATACCCAAAATGCTATTTTGGATCTTCTGGTGGCCCTATGTACTGGGTCCAATCCCAATTTGAAACTGACCGTTGAAATCCTCACGCAACTCTTTGGATATTGTTTAGGTACATACAGTTTTGGTTTGGTATTTCGGATACCTTATTGAGGGACATTGCTACAAGTGTGTGCTAATTTTTATACTTGTAGATGGTGAAAGTGCATTAAACGAATGGGAATACTATCCACCTGTTGGAAGTAGGCCAATGGGAGGGTTCGTTGGTCTAAAAAATGCTGGCGCCACCTGCTACATGAACTCTGTTCTCCAACAGTTGTTTATGGTGGAGAACATAAAGCGTGGAGTTTTGGGGGTGACAGTAACCGACAATGATGCCACCACCACTACTGAGGATCCACCAGATGATATTGTAGCAAGAGATTCCACAGACTCTGTGGCTTTGTCGTCACAGGCATCGCAATCAACCGTGGATTCTAATTCAGACGACAGGAAATCGTATAATGTGTGTATTTTGAAGCAAATCCAATCTATTTTTGGTCATTTAGCCCTGTCGAAGTTTCAGTATCATATTCCAAATGGTCTTTGGAAACACTTCAGGTACGTCAGAAAAATAAGGCTTTTTGAACATAACTGAAGATATTCCTTGCAAGCGTTAAGTGTAACTACTAAATATATGTTTCTCTTAATAGACTTCAAGGTGAGCCAGTTAATCTTCGCGAGCAGCAAGACGCAGTAGAGTTTTTCATGAGCTTAGTGGAGAGTGTGGATGATGGGCTAAAGGCATTAGGAGAGGAGCAAGTAATGTCCAAGAACTTAGGCGGGCTATTTTCGGATCAGAAGATTTGCAAGGAGTGTCCTCATCGCTATTCCAAAGAAGAGCCGTTTTCTGTGATTTCAGTTGATATTAGGAACCATTCTAATCTATTAGACTCGTTAGAACAGTACGTTAAAGGCGAACTTTTAGAGGGAGCCGATGCTTACCATTGCGAAAGATGCAACAAGAAGGTAATTTATGCTGCAACTTTCGAAATACATAACTATCATACTTGTAAAACGAAATTCTTACATAGTTGTTGATATATTGCAGGTGGTTACGGTGAAAAGGTTGTGCGTGAAAAAGTTACCTCCAGTTTTAGCCATCCAATTGAAGAGATTTGAGTATGACTATGAGCGTGTCTGTCCCATCAAATTTAACGACTACTTCGAATTTCCGAGGGAGCTGGATATGGAACCGTATACTGTAAATGGTTTAGCGAAAATCGAAGGGGAGATGATTGATCAAGATGACGCTGCCTTACTGGGCCAAAATATGTCTACAAAATATCGTCTGACAGGGATAGTTGTACATTCAGGACAAGCTTCTGGTGGACATTACTATTCTTACATCTCGTACAAGTAAGAATCTACATAATTTTTCTTGTCATTTAGTCCTACTTAACATGATTTCGAATATGAATTTTCATAACTGTTGTGTTTGAAATAATAACAGATGTCCAGATGGAATATGGAGATGGTACAAATTTGATGATGGGGATGTGTCAGAGTGCCGTATGGATGATGACGAAGAGCTTAAAAATCAGTGTTTTGGTGGAGACTACTCAGGCGAGGTAAACTCTACATAGCATGTAGATGCTTTTTTATTCATTCATTTCACTCGAGTTACATAACTTGCATTATAACAAAGGTTTTCGATCATATGATGAAGCGGATGAGTTTAAGACGCCAGAAGCGGTGGTGGAATGCATACATCCTATTTTACACGAGGGTTGACCTAGGGGACGCAGGCATTGGTGCCAAATTCAGTAGCATGTCGTGTAAGCTGGAAACACCCATAAGTTCGTTGAAGCTAGAGCATTCAGATCATTCATGATTTTGCTTTTTTACTTTTTCAGTCGCTGAAAGACGATTGAAAATGCCATCTATAATCGAACGGACTGTTCTCAAACAAAACGTAGAGTTTATGCACGTACGGTCACACTTTTCTCCTGAATACTTTCAGTTTGTCAAAAAGTTGGTGGGTGCTAATCATCATCTAATGCCCGCTAATATAGCAATTGATGCTTCGGTATGAAATTATTTTTACATGGATTGTTTAGCTCCATAAATCGTAAATTTGTTTTACGTGATTTTAATTTTGGTAAAACACTTTTATGTTCAGAATGACGAAGTAGAGCAACTAGCTTTGCTTAGTGTCCAAATGGCTACTCAGTTCCTATTTTCAATTGGGTTCAGGACGAAAAAGAACTTACGCGGAGTGGCCAATGATTGGTATGAATTTATCATACCATATATTAAGGTTTCCAAGAATGTTAGATTCTGGTTTGCAACACATGCCTTATTCATCGATTCTTGTCGGTAAGAATTTGTTTTCTTAGACTTTTTCAAATGTGATTAAATATTTACTTACTTGTTGCGACACGAGTAATGTTTGATTATCTTTAAAATTGTAGATTTGGCGAGTACCTCCTGGAATGTCCCAGCTCAGAAGTCAGGCAGACGTTTTCTAAACTCTTAATTTATTTATGCCATTGTTCGAAGAATGATGGGGCTTACGTACCCTCAATTCCAATGGCCTCGTTATGTAAGTCCATCATCATCATGATTCCCACATTACTAAATTGTAAATCCTGGATTGCATTGCCTTAATTTGGTTTTTGTTTTATTTTTTCAGCTCGTCGTTTTGAAAAGGAAGGCCAATTATGGGAATCCATACTAGAATCGATATTACACCTGTTACGTCGAGAACTGTCAGAGTACGGCCGTCATTTAGTGCAGTATTTTGGCTTTTTCGTCGCCTACGCTGGTCTAGGAGACAAAGAGAAAGTCAATCTTTTAAAGGTAAGATATCTTTTTGTTTACCGTTTTTACAAGATTAGGTTATGGTCAGCTGCTATAAATTGAAATTTCTTTACGATTCGCAGTTGGAAGTACCGGAAACGTTCATGTTACTAGCTTTAGAGGATGGCCCTGCTCCCCCTATTAAGTACCAATGTGCAGATCTTAGCAAATTGCACCAAACCGTATCGCTACTCGTGCGTTCTTGTGATGTGTCACATCTTTGTAAATCTGCCTTATCGGTATGTCGTATCACAAACAAGTTAAAGCATTATCAAGGTTGAAATGGCTTTGTCAACTATTGTAAACCGTTTAAATTCATTTTCAGTCTGAAACCACTCGGCCGAATCCCTTTAGAGTGGAAACACAAAGTGGGAAGCCTATCATGAGTCTCCCACAAAATCTCGAAGAATTGTTTTACAAATACGGGTATGTAAACTTTGGTTAGAAATTTCAGAAGTATTTAGTTCTGCATATGGACATGCTCACATCATAAATTTACTATTCAAATTTTTATCACAGAGATATGAGTTGCAGTCCTTACATTAAGAAGATAATAGATGAAGCTTACACTTCAGAGGATACGATAATCCTTTTACAGTTTCTGTGTTGGGAAAATTTATCTTTCTCGGAAATTGCCGTTATGGAAGTCCTCAGTCGTATAGGGTATTCATATACAACAGATCTAAAAGCGTTTTTAGATTTACTTGTGAGTATATTACGAATCGACGATTCGTGGCAGAGTGAAAGAATAGCCAGCGCACTTAAAGGTGAGTTGAATTGTTTGGTTAAAGTCACATGAGTAAACAATGAGAAAGTTAAGGGCACCTTTTAATAATGTATTTGTGCTTGTAGGACTGCCAGATGAAAAAGATGGTTTAATTGACATTATCCATCGTAATAAAACTAGTCATCCGAAACGAGCGTATCTTTTCATTAAATGCGTAACGAATTTAATGGAACCGAATAGTATTGGCCACAATGTGTTGGTGAATGTACCAGATCTAATGGCAAAGTGGTTTGCCGCTGTTGAGTGGTTGCAGCATGAACTTGAAAGAAGAGCACCAGCCTGCAGTTCAGCGTATGGCTACTCTACAACTAGTTGGTCGCCTCCATCCAATGAATCTTCAAACGGATCGTTTTTCTTGGAGAGATCATTATCAGCAAAGCACACTTTGGAACGTGCGTTGGAATTGAGAGTAGACCCAGAACAGGTTAAACTTTTGAAATGGAATTGATAAATATTAATCTAATTATTATAAATCCGAATTTTACTGTTACAAGTGTTTTGTTTTGTACTTATACAGGCTGAGAATGATGAAGATCAGATATCCAGTGAAGGGGAAGAAGGTGTTGGAGGGAAGGGAACTGACGCTGAGTTTGCCCCGAGAAGGATTCTTTCATCTTATAATATATCTAAATCGAGGGATAGAAGAAGACGACGATTTTCAGCCGGCTATGTTGCCCCAGATCTGGTGCGCAAAGAAAACTATTCTGTCAGTGGAGTAGCTTGGGATGACACTGAACCTACCACAAAGGCTGAAGATGGTGGCGGAGAAAGTGCGGATAAAGAAGTAGAGAAAGATGACGAGGAAAAACAAAAGAAAATTGAAGAGTTTGGAGGTAACGAAGCGTACAAGGATTTCTTGTATAAGCAATTGGGACAGAAGATTACGAAAATGACCATGTCAGAGGGTTCGGAACAACTTGCGGAAAATTTTAAGCAAGGTATGTAATGAGAAATCTTAAACGCTGAATGTAAAGCGGGGACTTGATTGTTAAATAAGATAACCTATGAAGGAGTGTTTTAATATTTTCAGGTGATGTCACAAGTGCAACTGTCTCAACAGAGACGGCTGTGGAACCTTGCAAAGGCAGTGAAGACCAGGTGGTGCCAGAAAAGTCCGATAAGATTGGTTAAGTTGTTCCTGTTTGTTTACTGCCAAGAAGACCAGTTCGGCTCTGAAAGCATGATTCCATTAACGTGTTTGTGGAACATATACTAATTAATTGATAAGAGTGTAAACGTTTTTGTTCGTACTATAACCTTTTTGGGAGTTCAAGATTTGTGCTAATATAAGCCGGCGATACTTCAACTGAATATTGTATAATGATAGATAGATATGTATGTGTATGCAATTTGTAATTTACTACTCAATTTCGTGCTACATGGTTTATTATGATCAAACTTTGTATATTAAAGCACAGTTTTTGCTTTTTTGAAAAAGTTTTTGTTTCACATATAAACTTATATACGTATACAAAAGAAAAAATAGCTTTTTTACGCTGTTGATAACTTTAACTTTACCGTGTTTCAAGTTTGGATATATGTAAATTAACTGTATAAAAATATTTCTAAACAAATGAAAAAGATGTGTATTTCGAGTTTTAAGGAATCTAAAAAAAATGTTTTCTGCCAAGAAGATAGCCACCAAAAAATTTCATATTTCGAATATGTATTAATAACTTTCTAATTTCAAGTTTTATTACTTGCGTTCGCAGTTCGTTCGTATACCACAGATAAATAATATTATTTGATCAATTTTTCGATTGTGTAAAGGCTTATATTGGAATGACATTTGTGCATATACGTCAAGTACTTTCGCAATGCAATCCCAAAATCGCTATTATGATTATGGATAATTTTTCTATTATGATAGATAAACGTAAAGATTCAAAGTATGCCATGTTTGTACAGTTTGTGTGTGGCGCATAATTATTTAACATAGCCTTTATAATTACACCAGTAATGAGTCAGCCTTTACTCAACAAGAACTCAATTTGTGGTTAAGTCAGGCTTTTACATGCATGTTACCTTGTAGTGTTACATAACAAATAAGTAATTAACTTTAAAAATCCGATTAAGCATAATCGACGAATTTTCTAGCAGTGCATTAGGCGGATTGCTGGGAACAAAAGTCATTGGCACTATTGCATAATAATTGTGCATTGTAACTGTAATGGTAACTCGTTTGGACTAAAGCGTTTTTATTGAAGTCGTTTTTTCTTTCACTAGCATACTGCATGATAGTGACAATTAATCTATATTAATCGTATAGTATTTAATAAAATATTAATAAAATACAGGTCCAATTTTAGTACTTGAGAAACGATGTCGAAAGAGGATTTTGATAAGTGTAAATTTTCTTGTTTTAGTTGCCAATATGTTGTATGAGTATATATATCAAGAGAAGACGCTGAGTAATTTGCAAATATATACACGAGTCATATAATTATTACTGGGACTATTTCTTAACTGTAGATAGCTTTCTGGATAAGATACAAGAAGCCGAATGCGATTGATAATTATTATGAGCACGAAATCGTCATAAAAAATGAACTACCACTGGTGTTAAGTTAATTAGTTATTTTTTGTTGAGTGGCGAAGTATAAATAAAAATACTAAAATTATTTGTAAGAAGTATGCAAATTGTGTTACATGGTATGGTACACATAAAATTAGAGTATATTATTTAAGTGTATGACACAGTTTATATACAGAATTTTCTTTGCGAGGGGGCGAGGAAAACTGTTCTGAAGTGTCAGAATGCAATGACTGAAATTTCAATAAAGTACGCTGTTAAGTATTTGCAAAATCTGTGTATATTTTTTAAACCTTGCCATTTTTTATAAGAACTTTTTCATTTCATCAATTGCATTGGCTTACTTTCATGGCATTTATTACATGCATATCTACTTACAAATTCAAAAGTTTTAATCATCTAATCATATTCATGGAAAAACTTTATCTAATAAACACACCGCACTGTCTGACTGAACTGAAGCCGACAGAACGAAAGTTTCCGGGAGTGAGTATCCCATCAATCGAGTCATTGATATACGTCACCCAGCCTAAGCTGACTAAACTTTTTACTTCTGTTGGTATGCTGTTGAATTCACATATACATAAATACATACCATCCCTCCCTGGTATGGAATGAAGGGTTGCGGCATGATAATGCGACGCGGAGTGACTGAAGCGAAATAGCTTGCTGCTGGAAAGAATCTTAGTATGCATGAGTCAAACAAACAAAAAGCACTCAAGCTACGTTTTTGTCCCCCTCTCTTTCTCTCGCTTTCCCGTTCCCGTATCCTTTCTCTTGTTTTCTTTTATAAATCGGACGCAACCAAGTTTCAGTTTATTCTAGTAACAAGAGCAAAACATTTCATTACCCTTTTCTTGTACGGTTAGGGAAAGGAAATATAACCAAAAATTGATTAGCCCATACATCAAAATATTTTCTTGTGCAAAAAACGAATAAGACTGCAGTCCAAAGTAATAGGCATAGGTAATGATTTGTACTGACTTGGAAGATGTAATATTACAGACGGTCACTTTTCCTCGTAATATCGAAATTCCAGATACTTACTGGAACTTATAATCTTAACCATTGTTTATGCATTTATATGTATGTATATATATTTTGTATTTGACTAGCTACATAGTTTTACGTTCTGATAGCTTGCTTTTAAGATCAATAAAACTGGCTGAAGAGAGGGAGAAAGTCATACAGAGAATACATACATGCATGTACTCAAGCTTGTGGCTTTTCCCATTTATACTACCGCATCATTCCTATGAGCCAACTTTCTATCTCAATGAATCGTTGTGTAAGGTACTTCACATAGCATAAACTCACCCTGTCTTTTTCAGACTGACTATCCATCCATAAATACTTACACATCCACTTTTATTCCTTTACACGACTGCAATTTGAGCTTTCTTTTATTATGATTGTTGTTCTTGTCAGAATTAGCTGAACTTTTCCGTGTTTAATTAAACCATTTTTTTTGGTACTCCATCGGGAAATATCTTCGTAATGAGTACACGTCTTCTTACAACCGAATTATTTAGGAGATTATATTTTGTTGTGCAAGCCAGCAATACGTAGAAAGTGACACAACGTTTCATCCTTAATGTATTTTGCCCTTGGTCTGACCTCTTCACTTGCTTGAAGGGGTTCTTATGTGTAAACAAAAAAATCCTAAAGTGGTTTAGGGACACTTCTCTTTCTTGTGATTTCACTTTGAGAGACGTTGTCCAGTGAAAGCACAATGGCTCTGTCCCTAAGTTTCCCTTCCACAAAAACTGATTCTGGGCAAAGCATATTTAAAACAGATACAGGATCAGATAATACAGAACAGTTAGCAGAAGAGAATGACGGGAACAACATGTCTCGCGAACAAAAGCCCTGGAAGTCCACACCTTCTCTCAATCTATTCAACAAAGCATCTGCAGAAGATCATCAAAATGTGAAACATAAAGAGGGTGGAATCGGGGGTGGTGGAGGCCCTGCTAAGCCAACATCCTTTATTCCAGTTCCAAAGAGTAGACGTCCTCCTCCTCCACCCCCACCTCCGGAGAGAAGTACTTTGGCCTTGGAAAACTTGTTAAATTGTAAAAGTAAAAGCGATTCAGTGAAAGGCCTTCCGGATGTGACAGAGTCACCTCAAACGCCTTTCAGTAGTGATAAACCATGTGACTTGTTAGCACAATTGGAAATTGTGAAGCTTCAGAGAGAGATGGAAAGCAGTGGGAGGGAAAGTATAAATGGTGAAAGCGATCCAGTAGATGATAATGGCAATCCAGTTGATGGAGGAGAAATGTCTGAAAAAGAACAATCCATGAGGGAGAAACGTCCCAAAGGTGAAGGCAATGACATTTTGCCGAGTTCCAAGGACAATCAGGACAAAGGACAGATTATAGTACAGCAGGGCAGTTGTATCCCGCTCCCGCTCGTCCAGCGTTCATTAGACAAGATACTTCTTGAGGGAAGTGGACAAGATAATTCAGAGAAAGTTCCAACAGAAAAATCTCCGGAAGAGCCTAAATATTTTATAAATGCTGCAGCCTTGTCTGAGGATAACTTTGACCTGCCACCTTCACCTGCACCATCTCCATGTAGTTCGCAGTTCAACAGTTTGAGTTACGTGGATCCATATCCAAGTTTGTGTCCTTTTGTGCCGGAACGCTTTGCGGATAAATGCGACGGTGGGGTCTCCTCAACGGATAAAACGCACCTGTCTGACAAAGCAGGAGCAGCATCATCGATTCCAATGAAAGAAAAATGTCCAGATTCCAGGAGCCCTCCTAGAGAAGCTGTTGTACGACCTAGAGTACCTGTTTCTAAAAGTTTTCCTGATATTGTGCAGACGACATTCAGTAGTGAGGAGAAGGAGTCTCGTCAACTAAGCGAGAAGACAACCAAAGATAATTCTGACACTGAATCCCTTGTAGCTGATTCCTTGGAAGAATTGAGACAAGTGGACACAGTAGAAAAGGTGACACCAGACCCATTGAATACATGTACTACTACAAAGGATATTGAGGCAGAGAAACCATTTAAAGCTTTTGAGCAGCCTTTGACAGCATATGGATTTGATCCAATGCTGACGGAATCTCAAATGGGTGGAATCTCTGCTGAAAAGCCACCCGAGGCGTGGGTTATCGATTTCAATTCTCTGTCCCTTGAATCCGACTTAATGGAGCAGTCTGCAAGAGAGAGAAAGTCTAGCATGGGAAGTAGCAACCCAAGCTCATTGGCGTTTTTCGTCAATCTGGATGACAAAACTGAAACTGGTACTCCCAGGGACACATCCGAAGCAATATCAACCCCAGAAAAGAAAATTTTCACAATGTTTGTGGATCTTGGAGCGGAAAAAGAGGATGGTATTCCACAGATTCAAACAAAGTCTTCAGATTCCGAGTCCCTCATGAGTGCCAGTATGACAATGGGAAGTGCAAAACGGACTCCGGGAATTATTAACAAACCAGTGGTAAACGTAATGGAAACTTCAGGTATTGGTTTGAAATATCCAATGAACAGAAGGTTCCCCAGTCCAATATTCCAGCATCGTGCGGCTGCGGAAGCAAGTAGGAAAGCTGCGCGCTCAGAATTCCACAAGGAGAGAGACAAGTTTCATCCGCATGGCAAGGAACAGTTTCTGGACTCTCTGGAGCCTCATTCTACAACTTTTATGGCGATGGGGGCGAGAAATGAGCCTGACGTAATGATAAAAAGTCAACTGATTGAGAGTACATCCAGTAACAGGTCTAGCTTACATGTATCCAATGTTCTGGATGCATCGTTTACCAGTAGTTTATTATCATCAATGGAAAATTCTTCCCCAGCAGGTAAAAATTAACTTTTCTACATTAATATTGATTGATAATTAATAAAATATACATATATGTCGCATCAACATGCTTAAAGGAACCTTAATTGCATGATTTGGGGCATTGTAAGATCATTTGTAAATCAGCCATATTTATGAGAGAAAACTGGAGCTTTGCATTTTAGTTTTAGATCGCCAGCAAAGCATTTTTTGTAATTGTGTATCCTTTTCCATATAACAGTCAAACACGGCAAAGGCCAAAGAGCAACGATAAGGATATATGTAGACTAACGATAAGTTAAAATGATAAATGTACATATATTTTGAAGTGTAAAATTTGCATTTGTTTTTTTGTTTAATTCATTTGACACAGATATGGAAATATGCCAAGGTGGCCCTTGTTTCAAGCTAGGAAAAGACCTTCTCCGAATGTTTCAAGAAGGAATCAATACCGATGTCAATATCATGGTTAATGGGAAATGCATCAAAGCGCACAAATGTATTTTGGCTTCACGTTCCCAATACTTTGCTGCCATTCTTAGTGGAAATTGGGTGGAGAATGCTGGAAATACTATCAATTTGGATGGGTAAAAAATACTTATGGTCTTTTGTTAATGTTTGTGCTTTACTACACATACTCATATACCTGTGTGTTTTGTCAATAATGCCTCTCAACTACCAAACTCAAACTCATTGCTTTCACCTGGTTATTTTATGTATACATCCTTCCTTTCAAAGCTTTTACTTTATGTTTTTTTTTCTTGTAATACTCTCCCGTATTAACTGGGAAACTTTTTTTAATTGGCATTGTAGATAAAATGAGCACTATTAAGTTTAATGGTTATGTTATTATATTGTGTTATTAAATTATATGTATGTACAGAGTTGGTAATATGAAACAGCAACACCTTTCTTGAACCTCTTAAAAAATTTCCCCATCTCTACCATCATATCTTTCATCCTTCAAGTTTTTTTGTGTTGAAGGGTTTTTTTGTTCTCTTTTGTTTGATCTTGATTGCATTGTATGTTCCCAGGTTTTCCTATTCAGTTGTCCAGTTCACCTTGTACCACGTTTATAGTGGTACGAATGAAATACCTGATACTATCGACTTGTTGGAACTAGCCACACTAACAGACCTTCTTGGTTTGGAGGGTTTGCGTGAGAACATTAGCCAGACGATACGGTCAAAGTTTTGTCACAACTTTCATCGGGTTAGTTTTTTCTTGTTTTCTCCTTGCCACACCGATACAAGTGCAGTAATATGCGTCTCAGGGGTTGGAGTACTCACAAAAGTACAATGAATGATTTTTTCTTTGGCACTTTCCACAGCCTTGCACTGGGTGTATTGCTGGTGTGATTGAATGTTTTCCAATAGCCCTGGCGTATGGAATGGATGAACTTCATAGAAAGATGACAAAATGGATATGCAAGCATTTTGTGAGAATATGGCCAACCAAGGCATTCGCTAACTTGGGCGATGAACTGATTGAAAAATGTCTGAGATATAGTGTGAATCACTTGGTAAGTTGGGAGTTTTCTTTGTTAATGCTGTTACAGGAAGAGAAAGCGCAATTTTATGTTTCACTCTTTTACTATGTACCTCAATTTTTTTGACATTCTCCTATCTTTGTTATTACATAATTGCTACTACCAAAGATTAATTTTAAATCGTCGTTCTATATGCGTAAAAATAACCGAATGGTAATTCAAATTATCTTTATAACCTTTTAGTCTGTTGATAACATATTGGATCATACTTTGGGTTGTGACCAACTCCTCACAACAATGCCAACCGTCAGGTATAAAAACAAAAATGCTAAGATGAATATTTCTTTAACGAAAGAATTCAATACATATAAAGAATGCATCATAAAATTAACATTCACTTCAGGTGGACTGAGCCGATTTTCAGTATTGTTGGTCAATTATCCGAAGCATGTGTGCAGTACATTGGTGAACATTTTTGCGAAGTAATGCAGGCAGAGAAGTACGTTGTTCATAAATTAAATAAATATGCTTTTACGTGAAAAGGAGACAAAAATCCACTCATGTAATTTTTGTTTCATACTTTTTTCTTAAAATATAGATTTCTTTTATTTGGAAAAGGCCAAACTTGGAACATTTCCAGAATTGAAGGAACTTTTATGGAAGCTTTAAATCTTTTAAAACCAGACGAAGCTTGCGTCAGTCACACAGCACTAAGTCGACTAATAGAACTGGGGACAGAGACAATAGATGAAGTTGAGTGGTCCACGGTAGCAAAAATACTTTTTTACAACTATTTAAGCGCTTTCACATTCCATGAAGTGCATAACATGTGTATCAATGCTTAACCCCCACAAGCAATTAAAAAACTAATGATAAAAAGTAATTTGTACACAAATACATGGTTCTTTTTTATGAATTTTCTCGCAGCTTTTTGTCGACTTTCTTAAAATGCTTCGAGGGGAAATCGAAAGATATCTTTTGGCAAACGCTTCCAAAGCTGTACTCTCAAAAGGTTGGGAGCAATTAGGAAAAGATGTACAGAAAAGGATCTGCACATCTAGTTTTATGGGATTCGACAAATATGGAAACAAGATTGGAAAAAATCAAGGTGGTGGTCATGGTCATGGTCACGCCACAACAACAGTTCCCGTGCAAAATGTCAAACCAACAAGCAAGGACAAGCATGGTCATTACAGTTCCACACGAAGTTCCAAATCTGTTTCAAAGCAAATGTCGGTTCCTGTTACAACGACTGTATCTAAAGAGCCAAATAAGGAGCCTATACTTTCTCCAATGACAGCCAATCCCGCCAAGGTGGCGTCAGTAAGACCAATGCAAGCTGCGAAGCAAATTGTTCCGAAGCCAGCATCCGCAGTACCAGCAAACGTTGCAGTTACACCGACAGCAAAGTCTCGAAGCTCATCATCCAGTTTAAGTGGTGTACATGATCCAAGAGAAAACAAGCCATTGAGCAGAGTAACGTCACAAAAATCCTTCACACCTCCGACATCCACAAGTCATAGGAATACCCCAGGCTCCGTGCCCCGAAAGCTAGCTTCAGTTGAGCGAGAAAAATCATTCAGCAACACGACAAGACCATCATCTTCAGTTGCGAGTACTTCTGCCAGAGGTACGCCTTTGAAACCTCTGACCCCATGCAAAACTGACTCGCCAATTACACATGGCACATCTACAACTGGCCGGAGTACTGTTTCACGGCGAACTCCTAGATCTCAAGCAACCCAGCCTATACAAAAGCCACCTGTACCTCCAGCTAAAGTTTTCTTGACAAATTCAGCAAAGGCAGCAGCAGTTTCAAAACCCAATTTACGAGGATCGGTCACGGCTGCTTCAAAACGCACCCCATCGTCCTCAGCCACGTCTCTACTTTCACAGCAAAGTGCTTCGTCCTCATCTAAAACCAGCACTGTGAGTAGCCACGTACCTCCTCAGTCCAGGTACCTTTCGGCCAAGGATAACACCAAAGCTGGAACCGGAGCTGGAGGATTTTCTGCGCGAAGTTCTTTTTCGAATGTTGAGCGTCCTGGCCCTGTAAAATCAAAGGTTATGAGCAACCCTCCTCGGAGAAATACATACAGCAATGCTGCAGCCGCAAGTGCCGCCGCCGCTGCAACAAATAAGAATGCAAGTGGATCAACAGGAGCAACGAAGAGACCCTTGAGTGGTGGAACCGTTGGTGTGTCACCAGCTACCATTACTGCACCAAATAAAAACATGACTGAGATGCAAAATAATTATGCAAAGGACAATGTTATGTCACGGTCTACCATTGAAACGGACAGTGGAGAGACGAAGATGAGGACTCTAGCTGAGATTGGCCGTTCCAGTACTTTCTCCAAGGACGAGCCAACAATTCTGGGGAAAATGGATAGCTCTACTTACAGTACTTTAGAGATGGAAATTTCACCTTGAAATGATACCTTCAATTCAAACCACTTTAGTTTAGAGAAAACAACTTTAAAAGCAAAAAAGCAAATATCTGCCAAAAATGATCGCGGTGGTGGACGATCTGCTAATACATTGTCAGTAGTGCTAACTCATCTTAATAATACTACTGCTTGCCTAGAAAACACGCAATAATCCAGAAAAATATTACAAAATACAAGCACCACCGCAGTAGTGACGTATTCTAAATAAGTGCAATATACAATGTGTGTAACGCATTTGTACTATGCAATTAAGCTTAATGCTACACATGCCTTTAACTAACGTGCTTGCTGAAAGTTTTAAATCAACTTTTATTTCTGGGGAGAACTTCATCAATTCCACAGCTTTACCAATGAATTAATTTGCTATAAACTTGTGATGTACTGAATTATGTGCACAATGTCTGTATGTGTGTGTAAAACTACTAATAATTAGATATGATTTACTTGTATTCGCATAATTTTAGAAATAATTTATGAAACCAGTCCAGTCCACAATTTTCAAGACGCCATCCTCACATTTATTTATTGCTATATACTACTTTAAGAACCTTCCTTGTATTCCTTCCGTTAAAACAATTGTAAATAACATAAAAATATATTATCGAAATAAACAAGATTTTGTTTACAACTAAATAGTAATATACTTAAAAATATACATTCTTGCGTGGGAATGCAGTCCTAAATGTTTATAAATGTGGGCAATATTATAGGCTGCTTCCTGTGTCAAATCCAATTGGTTTCCATAAACAAACAGCATACTACCATCTTCTTTGCATGGGATACCGCCATAAAACTTATCATCTTCAATTGGTTTACTTGTCAATACCTTTTTGTAATAGCGCAGCGCATGGGTATGAAAACCCATAAAATGATAAGCTCTAGCCAAATTATAATAGGACTCTTGACATCGTCCCCTGAGCTCTACGTACTTTTTAATGAAACCTAACATGTACAAAACTAAACGAAGTCTATTAGAAGTGGTCCGCTGTGAAACCATATGCATTATAGTAATTGCCACCATGAGATGACACAGTGAATTTGTAGGGATCTCTGTAATAATTTGTAAATATTCAATTAGGGCATATTTGTAAGTACCAGTAATAAAACTATTATGTGCACTCAAAAGCATTAAACGGATATCTGTAGGGTATTTCTTCAAAAGACGAATTATCTGTCGTCCATAATTAAACTTGACCCCTTTGCGAAATGCCAGACCGAGCATATTTATTTGGACTGTATTTAAACGATAAGCATGAAATAAAGAACGGTAGTGCATGGGTGTAAGATCTTGTTCACTGTTAACTGTGGTAGCTAACGCACAGTGAAAGTCTAAATCTTGTTTCATTTGAGGTTCTGTTGAAAATAACTTGGATGCCCAGGCAGTGAAAGTAAGTCTTGAAAATAGATCGAAACGACCCATGTAAAGGAAGATTCTACACAACATAATATACACTCTCCACTCTTTGTAGGGGTTTTCAAAAGGCTTCTCTTCAAATTCCAACGAAGAATCCAGTATGGGTTCCTCCTTCCGCATTCTTAAGTTTTTTAGTCCTTCCAGTTGCTGCTGAGCGTGGCTTGTCATAATTAAAACTATAATATAAAAACACAATGAATTAGATAATATACTATGAAAGCAGAACAGTAACGATAAGAAAAAAACTTTTAAATGAATTGTTATAAAAATATATACAACCTTCTGCCTCATCTTTATCCCGTAATTGTGGACAGTGGCGGCTAAAAAGTTGCAATGCAGTATCGTAAAGTTCAGTCATGCGACCCCGACTGAGGAAGATTTTGCAACGTTCCAATAGTAAGTCATGGTCAATCAATTCTTCCATGTCATCTAATAAGTTTTAACAAAAACAAGCCAAGCCATATTAAACTCTGCAAATTATTGAGAGAAACCAATAGCTAATGTACAGTATTTGATACTTACTTTGATCCAAACTCTCCAAAGCGCCATCAAACTTTCCAAGTCTTTGCAGAATAATAGATAAATTCAATTTGGCAATTTTATGATTTGGTGCCAAACTGATAACTTTTTCATACGCTTCAGCTGCATCTTCCAGTTTGTTAATCATATACAAGCATTCAGCATAACGTAACCACACTTCGGCCTGTAACAAAACCATAAATAATATATCATAGTTATCATCCCAATTATCTTATTCCGCGTATCTAATTTTAAAGTTATATTAATTGTAATCCTATTCCTATACATACCTCACTATAGTTTTCGGAATTAATCAATGGGTTTAAGAGCCTTAATGCTGCCCGGTTTTCCTTTTTAGCAATGTAAGCTTCAGCAATCTCAAAAAACTGCAGACCAAACTCGTTTATATCCTCGATCTGAAGGAGACTGTTGACTATTTGCTAAAGTACGAAACCGAATGACTTGTATTAACTGTTGTCGATAAATTCACATACTCATAGATCAGCAATTATTCTATCAGGAATTAGAACTAGAATAAACTCACGTCTGCAAATTTAAAAGCCTCCAGATGGATCAACACTATAACAATTTTTTGAATTAAATCAGAGTGTAATCCGTTTTGAACTTCGCAAATCCGATTGGGCTCGCCTAGAGCCGCAGTTACGGATACTCTGTCCTCGAAATCGGTAGCATTAAGAGGCGGAGAGAACTTTAAACTTCTATGTTGAATAAACATGCCTAATGCTTCCACATACTTCTTTACGGTGATACAAACTTCGCTCAATAAATTAAGTTCTGTAAAGCAAAATCACAAATTCTGTACATCAGATTCATTTCAAGCTTTTTAAAAGTCGCATTAAAAAAATATTTATCTCATAAGTCATAATTACCATAAAATGTGACTTCTTCCGGGTACTGGTCAAACGTGTCCTTCAAAATAGCATACGCATTATCGATTTCATCCATTTGGAAATAAAGATGAGCCATTTCCTTTGCTACCGTCATCTTGTTTTTCGCATCAGAAGTCACTACAAAATTAATCAAAAGACAATGCTGATTTTTTGTTTGTTTAGTTCACATGCGAGGTTGAAATTTCTTTACTTTGCTTTGTACTTACTTTGATGTACTTTTTGGTATCCCCTCAAAGCTGATCTGTTGTCTCCCGTGTCCTTCAGCAATTCGCATCTTTTCATGTGAAGCTTAACGTTGCTCGGCTCAGAGGTCAGTGCTAAAAATTAAGTCACAAAGAAAAATGAAAGTAAGCACATGAACGTAAAGACACAAATGTATGCATGTAACTTCTTGCATATTTAGTTACAATGTTGGAAATGTACCTTTGTTCAGACACATAATTGCCTGCTGAGTGTTGTTCTCTTCGATAGACATTTCAGCTAAGCGTGGCCAGTCATCAAACCTTTTGGGATCCAGTAACGCACAAATCAAATAAAATTGCAGCGACTTGCTCCTATTTCCTTGGCTCTCGTATATCATTGCAAGCGTGTGAAATGGGTCCTTGTAAGTTGGTTCTACAATGTCAGTGAAAATACACACAATACGTATTTCATCTTTTAGTCTTTGAAGCCATACAAGTTTAAGCTACATAATCGGTGAAAGTAACTTACGTTCTTTGATGACTTCCATGCACACAACCTCTGCACCATTAAGATCTCCTTTGGCAAATCGAACGTGAGCTTCTCCCATTAAATTTTTAATTGTTGGTGGCATCTTTCTTCGTTTACGGATGGAAAATGTGGCTGGTTCATCCCCACTTCGGAAGAATTCTCCTTTCAGCTTTGTGCTTTCTTCATCTGACACCATTTGTTGAGACGATCCAGGTTGTGGCTGACTATTAAACTCAGCAGTTTCTGGGGTAAGAAGTACCAAAGAAGGTACAGGCCTTTGCGTCCTATCTGCAGTAGACTGCGAGTCGTCATCATCATCAGCGTCCACAACAGCACCAAGTTTCCCAAAATGTTCCATTGCCGCTGCAAACTCCAGCAAGGACAGCCTCCCTAAATACACACAAATTATTGAAATTTCTTTGCATTTTTCCTTCTAACTGCAGGGTTTAAATGAAAAAAACGGTATCACAAAACAAACTAACCCTCAAGATACTCATTGGTAATGCTCCGAACTTGTTCATCCTCTTCAGATACATTATAATAGTTGCTCAGTCCATGAGTAAAATTTGTTCCGAAGTCAGAGGTCTGTGGTGGTTCTGGAACAGCATTAATGTTCTCTTCATCCTCATAGCCAACGTCCATTTCTTCACCCTGAACTTCCTGTCCCTGAATACCCAGTGAGAATTGAACAAGTTCTCTTGTATTTACGAAAACGGGGTTGCTGGCACCTCCTCCTCGGCTAGAACTTGGGAAGTGACTACTTTCGTCCATGATGATGTGTCAATATCACTTGGGTAGCTAAATATCAAATACTGTTGAAGGTTTTAACAAAAATCATAATCATGAAATGTGAAAACGTTGAGTTCACAAACATCTGATATGTTTTTAATATAAGTGGCTATGTGGCTAAATCAATTACGGATTCAGAGAAAAACTTACTGGCTTTTTCTGCTTCTCCAATCTAATTTAACTGCCCGAAAGAAGCTAATCTCTGTTTACTTTTATTGTTGTCGGCTGTCATTCGACATTTGACCACGTCAAAGTCAAACCTTTAACAGTTTTTTTTCGACAAAAAATGCATAAAAATGACTTCTCTGGCGAGCGACACCGATGATATTACGGAACACATAAAATATAAACATCAGCGAACTCTCATACCGGCTGCGAGTTTAAATGCACAAAATTCAATGGTAACAAAAATGCACATGCTCAGACCTACATGCACTATGCATACTTTGTCAAAAGCGAATAAATATCATCGTGACACTCTGAAGGAAGCAGGATCTGTGAAGGAACAGGATCAACAAGAATATTAATCATTCGAGAAGGGCATCTTAATGCGAATTAGATAAGATGATGAAAAATTATTATGACAATTAGGTATTTAAAAAAATATATTTTATTGATATCATATTGATAAAATGTCTAAATTCAACTTTAATTTGAGCAGATAATATTTTGACTAAGTATACGTTCGATGTATGGGTAAAATTTGGTAAAAACGGACATAATGAGAATGAGATGATGAATTTTAATCAGTGATTTTTCAATTTTATCTTGATGATTCCGGTAAGAGATCATCGGGATGAAATATATTTCGTTCTGAATGCTTTGATCTTTGAAGTTCCTTACGAAAATATTCTATAGTTTTCAACAAGCCGTCTTTCAAAGCAACAATTGGACTCCACTTGAGTATCTTCTCAGCTCTCGTGATATCGGGTCGTCGTTTCTGAGGATCATCTTCTACTGGATCTAAACTTTCTATACTACTATTGGTGTTCCCCACAAGGTCTCTGATTAAAATCGCGAACTCTGTGAATATTCAGTATAGAGAAATTAGCATACGAAACAAAAAAATAATACAATAAAAATTTTATTTGACTTTAGTTTTAGAATTTACCTTCGATTGTATGCTCCTCTGGATTGCCCAAATTAACGGGCTCCGTATAATTGGAATTCATCAAAGCGATGAGGCCCTCAACAAGGTCAGAGACATACTGGAAAGATCTCGTTTGCTTTCCACTTCCATAAATCTGAATAAAAATCAAAGCAAATTAACATTATGAACACATCATACGATACATCCAAACCAAACCTGCCTCTGCATGGCAATCAATTTTTATAATTTTATATTTTCTTACCGTCATTGTCTCATTCTGCAGAGCTTGAAGTATAAAATTAGACACCACTCTTCCATCATTCATATGCATACGGGGTCCATAGGTGTTAAAAATTCTTGCAACTCGAACGTCAACATTTTCTTGTTTAGCATAAGCATAGCTGAGCGCTTCCGCGACACGCTTTCCTTCGTCATAACATGCTCGTGGACCAATTGGATTTACATGACCCCAGTAACTCTCCGGTTGTGGATGTACCTCAGGATCGCCGTATACTTCAGATGTACTAGCGATAAGAACCTTTGCTCCTACTCGTTTACCTAAACCTATTTTTTTTGAAAAATATGCATAAAAAATCAGCAGTAAATATAAGCGTCACATTAGATGACTTATAATCATAATTAATACAAAAAGAGCTATTGGAAAACGTACCTAACATATTAATAGTTCCCATTGTGTTAGTCTTAATAGTTTTAACCGGATTGTACATGTAATGAGGAGGACTAGCAGGACTAGCAAGATGATAAACTTCGTCTACTTCAATATACAAAGGATTTACAATATCGTGATTAATCAGTTCAAAATTTTCATGTCCGATCCACTGCTCCACATTTCGTTTTCGGCCAGTAAAAAAGTTATCTGCTACAGAAACTTCATGGCCGTCCATCATAAGCCTGTCAACAAGATGGGAGCCCACGAATCCGGCACCTCCTGTAATCTAAATAATTTTCACGAAAATATTTAGCTGCACTAATTAACGTACCCTTTCTTATATAATTGACAAATTTTGTACCAAAATTCTTTTTCTATCTTTGTAAGTCAAAAATTTAACTTCTGGATACTTTTTGGGGGAAACTGATTCAAGGTTTCTGATTCTACTTTCTAGTTCCATGATTCTGTTTTCGCAGCTCTCTGAATCTGATGAAACTGGAGGTTTTTGACAGAACGACTCAGACGCTTCCATAAGACTCAGTGGGCACAAACCTATTTAATATAACGATCAATTATTGCATTCCTCTTTTTCCCTCTATACAAAACCCTTTTAAATATAAAACAGACATACTTAACGTCAATAACGCTTGAACTAGAAACTGTAAACTGCCCATTTTAATTTCGAATCTGCAACACCTCGTTTCCGCACAAATCTGAAATTCAACAAATAACAGCACAGGTTACTAATGATTGAAATATACAACGCATAAATTATTAGCTTAATTGGTGAAACAACTTTTTTATTTACTAAAGTGGGGTAATGTAATAACTTAACTCTACCTTCCTTAATTGCCAGAAGAAGTATAAAACGTTGTCAATAAATTATGTATGATGTGGCCAAATTAATTGCTGTCATAATACAGCTTTTACGTCATTGAATATGAGTGAAGAGGACTTGTGATTGAATCCTTATCTCTCTTGTCAGTTCACATTTTCACTTTCTTCTTCCAATCCTGAAATAAACCCAAGATTAAAATGTTATATTGAAGCTGCACTACAACTTGCAACAATTGCATGTACATGCGTCCACTACACATAGCATACATATTCTCATATTGTTTCGGCAGTGGTCAATGCAGAATGCAACAAACGAAAGGATTCAGTTTAGTTAGATATCTTATTACTTGTCTGATTCTCTTTGCTACAGAGCTGTCCTACTAACCCGAATAAACAAAAACAACATTCAAAATCTCTACATCAAATTATTATAATAACCATGTTAAAAAGGACCTACACTGCAGCAGGTCTACTTCCTCAATCTTAATTGTTAATATCACATACGTAGCAAAAGTATGAATTATACTGAGTGAATCTGAATGTATGAAACGATGTTTTGATAAGATAAAATTTAGCATGAGCTTCATTTTCAAATCCAGCCAAGCATAAAGAGTTCTATAAATACTATATTTAAAAAAGGATACCATATCCCGTGCGTGCGTGATATATCCCTTCATGAATGATATTTAAGTTCATTAATCGTACGTGTGGTTTTGATAAACCATAATTTCATTCATGAGCAACACTTCATTTTTATTCTCAAGAGCTGTTATCTATAATTTAAAATGTTCGGAACAATAATCAACTGATAAGAAATGCAAAAATGTGCACACTTATCAACACTGCACAGATTTGACTGAAATGACTTTATGTACTTTGTGTGGTGAGCGACAGCGATTTAACTGCAGCCTGCAACTTACCCTCAGTGACGAACAAATATCCATGCACCATCATCCCCTGCACTTCTAATTTTAACCACTGAGCAGCTGGTTGAACACTGATCTTCAAGTCACTTTTGGGGATAAATCCCCTTTCCTTTTCATTTGAGTATGTACTTTACTCCCCTCCCACACACAGATGGACGTGGATGGAAGTTTGATCACCAAAAACGACAAAATGAAATATAAACAGCTGTTCTTCCACGGGAAATGCATACACGATACCGAATACAGTTCAATCTCATCAGCAGCATGATATTATGATGATATGATAGGGATTTAAAAGATAAACAAATAATGATATCAAAAATTTAAAATTAGGGAAAATACCCCTTTTCACTTTGTTTGCTTTTGTTGCATTCCCATCAACGAGGTTTAATCAATTCATGAGGCATGAATGAACACAAAATGCATACACGCACATGCACACTTTCGATTTCATTAAAAGTCATCTCATTGTCCTCGGTTCATCATCCATGAGCATGTGAACTTGTTTGGTGGAAAGTCTGTTTTGTTTGGCGGAAAGTGGAATGTTTACATTGACAGATCAATGTACAAGCCCATGCATGTGATCTGAGTCATGAGTACATCAAACACAAAGAAACATCAACAATCAAACAACAATGCTCACTATGCTCAGTGCTATTTATACTTGAGCTTCTTCTTCAAACTTGTTTTCTTAGTCTAAATATAGAACTAGAGCTAAAGAGAGGGATGATTCTTTGTAGAAAATTTGGCAGTCAGATTGATTCCATCCTGACCAAAGCAAATACGCTTGTATCCCCACCACCACAATCGCAGGGGTATCAATTTTTGTTCAAAAATATCACTCACCTGAAAAATTTCCCCACGAGAAATCTTTCCACGAGTACGTTTGTCAGCAACAATAAACGAAGAAATATGCCTTGTCAAGTCAATAATCGTTCAGTAATCACCATTTCGGTGGATGGGAACATATCCTCGGGGAAGAGTACCCTTGTTGCCAATTTGAAGGAATTGTTTCCCAATAACTTCGACTTTCAAGTGGAGCTAGTTCCGGAACCATTGGAGAAATGGACCAATTTGCGTGGCCACAATTTGTTAGGAATGTTTTATGAGGACCGCGTCAATAACAACTTCATGTTCCAACATTACGTACAGTTGACAAGGCTTATGGAAGCGATTAAAAAGCCAACTGAGCTGAAAGGAGTTGATGCGGTGGATCAGAAAGGAACTGTGAGAATTCTGGAGCGGTCACTGCAGAATAATAGGTAACTTTTTGTTAACCATTTAATCATCTTAGTACCAGTCAATTGATGCATGTCATGTTAACAGGCTGATGATTTGGATTATCTTTTTGTTTGTCAGGTATTGTTTCACGGAACTGGCACGACGGGAAGGGAAACTGAAACCTGAGGAATTCGCAGTGCTCTCGGAATGGCATAGCTGGCTGGAACAGAAGTTTGACTTGACACTAGACGCCATTGTTTACCTAAGAACTGACCCGCAAACTGTGTACAACCGAATGCAGACAAGAGGAAGGAGTGAGGAGTCAACTGTTCCAATTGATTACTTGAGAAGCTTGCATGAAACGTATGAGAATTGGCTTGTGCGAGGGAACATGGAATTGAATGGGAGCAATTCTTTGAATGGGCTGGAGAATGCCAATGCTGACGCCACAAGTGCCAAAGGTAATTTACAGCAGAAAGTTATTGTTATCGATGGAAATCAAGGGGTGCAAGAGGTGGCTCAAGAATGTAGAAATCGATTGAAGGCGTTTATGAACGAGTTGGGGTTTAGCGATAAGAACTCATCACCCACAAAACCAAAAATTTGTACCAGTAGTGACGTTGATATCTTAGCATAAGAAATTCATTGTTTGCCTTTGTGGAAATCTGTACAAATGGTTGTTACTATATTTATATGAAATTTCGGCTGAATAACAGTATTGCATTAAAACAAAAAGAAGTGACCAAACCAAAATATTGTATTCTTACATTTATAATTATTATACGTAACAGTTATATTAACTATCATAACATTACATTGTAGGTTAGAACTTATATTATAACAAAAAAGTGTGAAATAAAACTATTTACTGAATGGACAAGTATCCACTTTAATCGTTTTTCCGAAACTATCATCTAAACCCAAACCTTTATCTAAATATTTCGTTTCGCCTGCGGTAACTGATTTTAAGTACATCGATCGCGTCCTGTAAAATTACATTTAAAAACAAAGATAATTTTTTATTAGTAGTGAATTTCCATCTCCGTATGCCATAACCGTAAACAAAAAAATCAGAATTACATGTCATCCTCCGACAAACTTTGGGAAGACAGTTCCTGACTAGGTTCATCTTCAACAACTTTAATGTAAACTGGAACACGAGGTTGATAGTTGCATCTCAAATCTTGTTTCGTGAAAAACGTCAGCCTAAATAGCTTACTGATTGCGGCTGGATTTACGCCTTTAATTAGAACCCTCTAAATAAAAATAGGGAAACATTAGTCTCAATCAGTAGAAAATAAAAGCTATGATGCAGTTTAGAATTCAAACGTGATATTTTTGTAAAACTTATTTTAACCCTTACGTATTTCATCATATATCGTGGGCTCTTGTCATGGTGTATGACATCAATTGACTCGGGTAAAACAATAACATTAATGTAGGTCGAAACCCAACTTGGCTCATATTGTAATTGTCGCACTTTTCTGGTTCTAGAGCTGAATCCAATTGAAAAATTGAGATGAGTCCAAGGAGTAGCATAATAGAGCTTCCGTTTCTGCGAAATGGAATTATTAACTCGAAGGCTGGAAGTCTAAAATTATAAAAATATGTTTGATCTTTCGTTAATTCGCATTTATGAAAAAATCGACACTGTTTTGATTGAAGTTTTTTACGACATGACATAACATAAACTACGCATACCTGACATGGCTTCAGACTAAATTTTTTACTGGTCCCGGACAAATGGACATTTTCGTCATAAAACGATAAAATGAAGTCAGATGGATAGACATTCTTGGGTAGGATTCTCATTCCTAGTCTTTTCTTATAAGATTTTCCTAACTTGAGAGTTTTTGGGAGCTTCAAAAATTTTGGAGGATACATTAACTCTAAACAAATAAAAAATAACTAGCTTTAATCAGCACAATGTCAAAATTGTGGAGCAACAAAAAGATGAAGCTGAAGATTCTGTGTTACATTCATTAAGATTTTTGACATACTTGGTTGTTGACTTGCGGTATCGTACATCGGCGTTACTGAAAGCTCTTTGTCTTTTGCTAATAAGCTCATGTCCACTTTAATACTTATCAACTGAGATATATTGGTCTTGGAATCAATACCCAGGAAAAGCAAATTTTTTGAGTCCAATATCGAAAATGTTCCAGTAGATCCTGAAGAAAAAGACAGCAAAATTAAAATGTTAAAAGTTTCACGGAATACACTTCAAATTCGAGAAATAGAATTACAAATGTAGAAAGCTCAAAAATAGTACCATAAGCCAAAGCCGAGTTTTCGCCTAACTGACAGTGATCTGAAGTAATAACGTGATGTCCATTTTTACCACTGCCTCTGATTTTTTTGTGGATATAAAACAATGAACGAGTAATGTTCAAACCTAGATTTAAAAAATACAAATTTCCACTCTTAATTTGAACTAACCGTAAACTTATGTACGAGTTGTAAAACCGTTAGTCGTGTATCTTACCTATATCTGGCGAATACCATACGCTGCACTTGTCCCAAATCACGAAAGATGTCTCCATCCCCAAACGGCTACCTTGAAGCTTTCCTCTGATAGCAAGGTAAATTGGTGATCGTTCTTGTTCTGCATCTTTTGGGCTCAAGTTAATCTCATTCATGGCAATCTATAGGAATCCAAAAAGATCAAATACATATTTTAAAGCAACAAATTTTTGTACTCATATCTTTTGAATCAATGCAATGTCTAATAGCATTTTAAAATACCGAAGTGTCATTGCCATTAAATACAATCAGTCTTCTGTATTCCGGATATGAAAGAACCAATCGTAAACCACCTATTTGTGAAAATTGAGGCTTAAGTTTCCGGAAAGACATGCCCCCATCATTGGAAATATATATTCTATAAAATTTATCATAAGAAACATAAGCATTCTTAGCATATATGATTTTAGACAACTGTGATTAAATATTTCACAAAAACGTAGCGTAGATTTTTAAAATGTTCAAGACACGATTTAAAAATAAAATTTCAGTGCTTACATGTTTGGCACTGAATTTTCACGATAAGCCACAACCATGTCACCGAATGGGCAATACTCTGTTTTCACACAGCAGCTTTGTGTGATTATCTTATCAATCCGACCATTTACACCTGAATATCCCAAAACAATTTAAAATTACCGAAGATACTTAACAATTAAACATGGTGAACTTCACTGAGACCGTTACTGTAAATAAATTCATACCTGGAGTTAGAGAATATTTTAACTGTCTCTTCGGAACTTTCGACACTTCAGCCCATGCCATTTCTAAACCAGATACTCGTATTACCCCATCAGAATAGGCCAACAGTAAGGCATCAAATGCAAATGCAATGTCATTAACTTCAATCATGTTCAAGTCATTTTGTTTATAAGTGTGGTCTTGGGATGATTGGGAAATGGTAGTGGAATGTAAAATGGATCTAGGAACGGTCAATGGGGTCGTGTATGTTCTTGTCAGCCGATAAGGTCCCCAAGTTAAGTAGACATAATTGCTGCAAAGAACAAGATCATAGATATATACTGCTTTGATTATATAGTTTGCCAGTGTTTTAGGGCAACAAATTTACTTACTATGCATAAACCCTCATTTCAATGCCAGTGTGCTCTAGGCCACAGGGATCCTCAAGATACTTCGCTCGACCTTTCCCCCAAGCGACCTGTTAACAATCCAGACATTTACAAAAATTCATGCATTCAACAAGCAAGGTTCTAATTACGAATTATACACACAACATATAATATGAATATTTTACCACGGGATACTTCGGGTCAAATGTGGTGATATTCCCTGAAAACAAAGAAAACACTTCAAAGTTTATACCCTTTTTTACCACAAGTGTCGATAGCGAAAAGCAAAGCAGTTTTTTTTGCAATGCACAGCAGAAGAAAGCTCTTCTTTCTCCAATGACTTACCTGGCCATTCCAACAGATATACATCTGCTTTCTCCCACAATGAATAGTTTTTGCTTGTACTACGCTCATTCTTTTCAGTCCAGTGTAACCGATTTAAAAGCCCTATGTGAGGAACCTCATTGGAATCAAATTCAATTGTTTCGTCTGGCTTCAACCTATTCAGTTTAAAATTAATTGATGATGAACGAGATAAATCATATCATTTACATTTCAACTAAAAACAATACAAAAATCATTCCTTTACCATTCCGTTACTTCATTTCCTGACACCCTACAATTTAACAGCAAAGTAAAAGTTGTCAACCAGTACAGACACACCAAAGGACGCCTCATGTCGAACAAAATAATTGTGAAAAAGTCCACCAATTTAAAACTATTTAAAATTTAATTATAATTATAACACCAAACTTAGATTCTAAATTCATCGAGGTTAATTTAAGTTAACTTTCCTTGTCTTCTACTTCTTACACTACAGAGTGGCTATAGAGTGGTTGATATCTATTTCTTTAAAGATTTCCGAATAATCGATCTTTAAATATGTGATGACGTAGTAGCTCTGCATTCCGCATTCCGCATCACTACTTACAACTTTTACCATGCAAAACTAAACGTTTCTTGTGCAATCTTTCTTTTAATTTTTTATTATAGTTCTACGTTAATTATTTCAGATTTCTAAATAATCTTTAAATTCTCGCTTCAGAAACCATCATTCATCAACTTTAATCAAATTACTTCTCATTCTCATGTTTTCTAATTAAACCGTTTTGGATACCTCTATGATGAAGTATGCTAATTTAATCCTCTGCTTCTAAAATCAAATTTTCAGGGGGAAAATAAGTTAAGAGGAAGATCATCAAACGATACGAAATAAATTAAATGAAAAAGTCCTGAATAGCTGTTCACCGTATCATTAGTTCTTCTCATTCGTGAAATTTAATAGCTGTATAGATTTAAATATAAAAACTAAAATAGCTACAAACTTGTGTTCTATAAAGTTCATATACCTATTATGCAAATTTGTGCAAAAACGTTCATCTTTAAAATTATCATCAACAGCATAAACTTCAATAAGCTTCGAGAACTTCTAGTCATTTACTGATTCACACTGCTTCTTGTTATCTAAGCGTGGGAGTGGGGGAGGATAGAAATGAGAAATGAAACAAGCACTAATGAACGAAGAGTGACAAAGTGACAAGCAGTTGTACCCGAGAAAATCAGTATTCCAACCACCTAGTCATGTCGTATCAAGCTTAATAAAAAATCGAGCTACAACAACATTAAATCTCTTTCATTTATTTCTCAACCTTTAAACTAAATTACCATGCATGGCATTTACAAAAGCTTAAAAAAGGAAGGAAGCGCTTGTCATTCCTGATTAATAAGAACAAAATTATTGGCTAGCTTGAATGAAAAGAAGTCATGCTCTGTGTCGTATGTGAAAAAACTAGCGAGCGATAAGTTCAGCTTTCAATTTGACTTGTGTACAAAGTAAAATGGCAGTTAGTTTGGTGAAAGTAAAAAAAGAAAGCAAATGGGTATCCACTTTTTAAACCATTTTAGTGTTGTTTTCTTGCCTCCTAAACACTAATATAATATACAAGCATAACATACACTTTTTTTACTCTACGTATTTTAGATTGAAGTAAAATGAGCTAAAACCTAATCGAATTTTTTTCTTTGCTTTGGAAGTATAGTCAAGTTTCAGGTTTTTTTATTTCTTAAATCTGGTTAAATGAAGCCTATCAACTCCTACAATCTATTTATCTTGTGGGGTATAAAAACATGTCGACTTACATTACACACACATGTTGTAGCCTTCAATGATTTGAACCCTCTCTCTCCAAAACTCCATTTTCTCCATTTTATCAATCGAAAGAAATCTGGAAATGAGTTTTTCACTTTCACTTTTAAATCAGGGTGTATGGCGACAGGGTAATCAAATCAATCTATCAGGTTGACATTTTCCTAAGAAGCTAACATTACATAAAAGCTTTAGAGTTTGTAAATAGTGTGTGTGTAGTTGATAGTATATCTACGTGCGTGAGTGAGTCTAAGAATAAGTTTTCTTGTAGAATTTTCTCCAAGAGAAAATGTTTTGATTCTTTAGTCGTTTTTCTCTGTTTCTTCTTCTTGTGCAATAATATGTTATACTTGGCCATTATTATCCTTCAGGAGCTTTCACTCGATAGCCTGATTCATGTTTACAATCCCTTTTCCTTATTCTCTTTTGCAAAAAAAAACTACACTATTTCTTCTAGATGAATGAACTCCTGTTTTTCTTCACATTGACTATATAAAAAAGGGAACATCAACACATTCAAATAGCAAGAGAAAGTATGACATAAGCAATGATATTACTCGTTTTTGTTGCTGTACGATTTTATCTTATCAAGTATTCAAGATTGTTCAAATCGGATTTGTGTAAAAATAGGAGGGCTTTAGAATAGCTATACTTTTTTATAAGGGAACAAAATTATGCTCGGGTTGGTTGGGTCAGATATACAGATGTAAAAATGAAAGTAAGTATGTATATTACGGTGATAGTAGTAGTAGGAATTCCAATAAAAAATAGTAGAATTCAATAAAATCCGTTTTTATAAATGAGAAATTCATGCATATTTACCTTTTTCAACAAGCTATTTACAATCTGCACAGATTTTTTTCTGTGAGAGAAGAGCAGTGAGCAATCGCTTTTTTCTCTTGGAAGAGAATAACGAACAGGCAGTTGTTGATTGTGCAAAAAGTGAAAGCGTGCTTTTTGTAAAAAAGGTTTTTTAATTTAATTGTTATGCATGTGTTTCGTTTCAGAGGAGGAGTATATACAAAACATTTATTTCCTTTTTTTACATTCCTGGAATGGAACATTAAAGGTATTTTATTATATGCGCATTTTCTTTTTCGCAAATATTTTATTGCTATTTTCTATGTAGCTTTTAATGAAAAACAAGGCCAATTTTTTTCATAGCGCTTTCACCAATTTTTTATTACTTGCAAAGTTTCTGATGTATAGCCTGGCCAATTTGTTTACTTCTGTAGGATTGAATAATATGTGAAGTGATATGTAGGCTATTGATGAAATACACTCGGCAACTTAATTGACAATATGGCAATTAGCAATTAGTAACGAGATTCCTTGAATTGGGTGTACAGGATGGAAATAGAATATTCAGAGTAGCAATTATGCAATATATTTTTAGGTATATATCTTTCCGGGAAATTATTCTCGTTTTTACGGAGGCTTTTTGGTGAAGCTGGTGGCTGCATAAGGTTAGTCAATTTAAGGGTAGCTCTTGTTACAAGTACATGTACGAAAATTGGTCTATTGGGTGTGTGACGTGAAACACACATTTCTCATATTTTTCCTTGATGGTTTTTATTTTCGGAAGCACAAGGGTAGCATCATGGCCATCATGGGTCTCAAATATAAAGAACTTTTATATGAACATGAGTCTATACTAGTATGCCTTTTTAACCAAAAGCATCAATTTATTCATAAAAATGGATATTTTTTTCGACAAGTGAAAATATAAAAATGAAAAAAAAAAAACGATAGGAAAAACTTTAAGCGTGCAGCGACCGACGTCGACCGCACGAAGGGTTTCAATATTATGTCTAGTAACAAGAGTGGAGAAAACTATTAAGATGGGGGTGCATTTTTGAGGTTTTTTAAAAGTGGTGCGTCATGACGGAAAGATGTGCGAAGAATGTAAAAAAGAAAAATAGTTAGGAAACAAGGAAAAAAACTCAACCAAAAACGAAATAAAAAAGTAGTGATAGTTTTTCTCTACTTTTATTTGCTTCACTGACTACGTTTTGTTCTTCAAAAAGAAACAAAAGTGAAAGTTTTCACCAAAAAAGGATGCTCCCTCGTCTCACACCACCACTGATTCTCACTGATCACAAGTTCTATTTTTTACAAAGTTTGTTCACTAAAAGCACCCTTTTGCCATCTGCAGTTGGATAAACTGACGATGATGCTATCAGCTCAAAAAAGTAACTAGCAGTATACATATATATTATTGTGTTATTACAATTCAAGGTTAAGTTTGCTTCCGCCCCAACTACATTTGTTTAAACTCAGACGTGTCTCTTTTTTCTTATGTATTTGGATGACACTTTCAGAAGAAGAAAAAACTTTCTCTTAAGTATTTTCACAGTAGATGATCATGATTATAATGATGATGGGAAGCAGCAGCGCGTCGTCGGTAGGAAACTGCAGCTGGCATTCTGGGATGAAGGGTAAAAAAATCATCGAGTACGTTTACTACACACTACCAACAGTTTTCATGCCCATTTTTACTGTTTTTTTTTCTTAGATAGTTACCTCATTTTCATACACGCGTTTACCATCTCCACACATGCATGCATACAAAGAAATCTCAACTTAAATCAAAATTCTTTTTTTTTCTAGCAGTTTTTTTTTTACAGTGGTAGCAGTAGCAGCCCCATTCACTATTCTAATATTTTACATAGTAGTAATAATGTTCCATCGCAGTGCACACACACACTTACCATCACACGAGTCGTTGTTATATTGCCTTTTTATTTCAGGTTAAAGTACGCAAAGCGTCATCATGAAAATTCAGGAAAGTAGGAGGAATTTTATCTATAATTTCAAAAAGCATTTTGTGATCCCTCGATGGTACTAAAATGTTGCATTTGCAAGAGTTATATGAAATGGCTTATAATATTATTATGCTACATTGTGATTACAAATCTTGAGGATTCCTCATAATATTTTTCCTCATCCTCTCCGTCGCTTCGCCATTGCCATTTGTGAATAAGCAGTCAGGGGTTGCTCTTCCATGCGTTATGAATCTTGTTATGATAACGATTTCATTCAGCATTCACATGGGGAAAGCAGGGTAAGCTGTTGGAAAGTTTCTCATGTACATAAGATCATAATATTTGATGGATTTCCCAGTTCAAATTTAATTAAGAGTGTGTATGTGCAAATTTACATTTCGAAAGTTTACACAGATAAAATATATGAAACAAATTTAGTTTCTCAGTTTAAGTACACAATTTATAATAGATACAATCCAAATCCAATTCCAACTCTTCCTCTCGAAATTATATGCTTTCGTTATTACCAATAATGCAGCATTATATTTAGGTATTTTTTAATCGCTGCATTGTATGAATACTTACTTTTTGTACAGGTTGTGAAAAAGCAGTGTTAGGAAAATATTACCTTACTCATAGTTTTTCCTCCGAGTGTACATTGCTATAGGATAGAACGCGTCATCAATTCATTGGTATTTCAAAGATGCATCAACTTCCAGAGGACCATTTTGGGATAGCTAGCTATAGCACAGGAGTTAGCGATTAGAAAGGTTTTTCTAACGCGGCTGTTGGGAATTGATAACGAAAGTAAAATAATCCTATTAGAAGCATGCTAAAGAGAGTTTCTACATGTCTAATGCAATGTACCTATTATGTATATATGTAGCTTAGTTTTGTATATAAAAAAATCTCTATTAGGTTCTTTTCCGTTCCCTTCAAAGGACAGAAACATTTTTGTTCATTTTTCTGATGTTGTGTGTATGTTCTTTTCTTGTGCTTCTTGTGTGTAGCTTGGATAATCTCATTACAGAACGTCCGCTGAGCCCTTTTCATGGGTATTTTTGTTTTTATGTTATTTTTGTTATTAGCTTCGTTCCCTCAGATGTCAAAAAAGAAACCATGAATGAAAATGTATTGCAAAGCGATACATTTTGTACTGAACGAGTAAACAAACATATTTCTTGCTCATGTTGCAATCGAAATCAATAATATTAGTGATTACTTAGTTGAAGACATTGCAATCTTTTTTCATAAGCCTGCTATGCTTGGACAGAAATTTATTTTATTTATAACATTTTTGACCGTCTTACACAATTCAGCTTGATTGCACCTAAATTGGTTTTTTAATTTTCTGCATTTCATCCCATCTCTGAACAAATTACTATTGATTTGAAAGCCAAAGTAATATCCCATCCTAATTTATGAAACCATTCAACCTGCTTTCAATCCATCACTAAATTGTTGAAGAAATTTTTTCCAGACCGTTTCTACTTGCAATTGCACCATCTTGAATGTACCTTATTCTGGGTCACTTGAGAAAGAGTTTACTGCATCAAAGGGAGACTTTAGAAGAATGTCTTTCTTGTGTATACAGTATCAATACAACGAAACACTTTCATGATTTAGATATTTTGGAACAATTTTCCACCAACTGGAACATGGTTTTAGTAACATCGCATCGCTAAACACAAATACTAGTATACTTTCACTTTTTTACAATGTACACGTGCATTACACAATTCCCAGATGGATAGTAAATCACTAAACCGTATAGCATTTGGTGATGCTATGACGTGATACTCTTTTTTTCTGTTTTTCTACTTGTTATTCTAAGTGGACATAAATGGACTGTGTCACGAGGTTCAAATTTTCAATATTGTAGATTTCGGTTGATGTTGAACATACGTCAACACACTTGAATTGATCAGATTGATGTACTTTCCTATAAAACGACGACATGCACTGCCTTGAATTTTTCCAAAAATGTATTACAGTGTCCGATAAGTTTTCCCTTTTCTCAAAAACATTTTTCCTTCACTACCTCCACAATTGACATTGTATTCATGACAGTGTTTTTTGAGCTGGTATGAAGGAAAAAAATGTATCACATACACGTTGAAAACATCTTGACACATGGCGCAAACATTTTCCTGCTAAAAAAAGTTTCTTCTTAGACAAGAAGGACAGACGGTGATACTGCAACTTAAGTATCCATATAACGGTTCTTTGAAAGAAATGATATTTGACAGGCTGACAGGCATAGTGAGACAGATGCTGGCAACATGAATGGACTGCATGAGAATGCCAGATTTTTATACATGATCTGTTCTCTTACTACACAATACAAGGAATGGTAAAAAAGTAGCGTAGTAGTGTTAGTCCAACACTTATATATAATCCATATATTATCGTAGGGAAGAATTTTAAGTGCAAGTTTATATCAGTATTAATGATGCTCACTGAAAAGGGATAACAAAAGTTATGGAGGTTTGCACAAGACGCCTTCAGCCATTTCGATATCTGAAGTGTAAAGGAAAAAAGTGAATGAAAAGGGTAAAAATAATGCTTTTTTGGTGATACATTCATTGTATGTACATCCATTTTTTCTTGGGTAAAGGATAAGAAGAATGTTGTGTACTATGTATTCTGCATGATATGATAATTTTTTTTTAGACTGACAGCAAAATATCATTTAGGAAAAAAACCTAATATGTAGATACGCGGGTGAAAGCTAGTAGACAACTTTAAGTTTTCTCTCTTCTCTGTCCATCCAAAAACTTCTATTTTTATCTGGGTATCTCCGCTTCTATTATCAATCCACTTTTGGTACTTACTCATCTTCGTATTTTATCGGAATATTTTCCATATCATTATTACATAAACTTAAATATAAATATGTGTACTTTATAACGGTACTGTGTAATGGGGACTACTACTTGTATATAAGTACGACATACATACTTACGTATTTATATTTATATATGATTTGAAAGAAAGTCTGCGGAATGAAATCCCACGAAGATGTAGATGTAAAGTATGATTAAGGAAAAAGAAGCAACACCAAATTTTTTTTTGAATACTCTGTAAATATATGGGTGTTTCCTTCAGAGTGGCTGATGGGAACCTACTAAAAAAAAGTAAGTTTATAGGAGTGGTTTTTTAAAAATCACCACACTATCACATTGCTACTACGTTAACTATGATGATAAGCAAAACGCTGTCAATCGTCCTAAGTTAGATACGTACGTGTTTGGAGATGTCAATCGATACTTCATAACTATTCTTTTCGGTGAGACATACTTTCATCTCAAGAGAGATTCACCATAAAAAATAGAATGAACGAATGGTAAAGTAAAAAGAAGAAAAAATGATATATTATTGTGGCAGTAGTTCACTCATCTTATACTACACTATACCTCTAAAACCCTACTATACAAGTGACACGATGTAAGGAAAAAGAGAAAAAATGTTTAGGGTAGCTTGCTTCGCTTCTACTCCTGCAGCGTAAGATATAAAAAACAGGGAAAAAATATTATTTGCTAAAATAGAAGGAAAAAAACTCACACAAGTCCTTTTTCTCTCTTCGTAATTTTTCTATCATTTTTTATTTCCTTTTTTTTCTAGTTGTGTGTGTCTAGTGCTGGTGCTATACTCAAAGATGCTACCAACTTCCCAAACAAACATTGCTTTGGCTCGGGTTCATGCAGTTTTGTCTAGTTATGTGATGGTTGTAAATCCCCCGTATATAAGATTTCATTTTTTGAGATCCATCTCGTCTCGTCATCTTTCCATCATTTCATATCCTGTCCTTGTTGTCTAATCCATGCACTGCATGAGTTGTCTTCACTGACATCCACTACCACATATACCACAGTAATTTCTTTCCCTTTTTTTCTTTATCTTTTTTTCCTTCTTGGGAGAAAAAAAATATGGATGAGCTTGAGGTATGTATGAGACAAAGCTAGATGGATCAAATATCCTCTTCCCCTTTCTCTCTCTCTTTTTCTCTCAAGAAGGCCAAACGTATCTATTTCTGCTTACCTCTCAGTTTATATTACTTTTTGCGGATTCATGTGTTTTCCTAGTAATATAAAATACAAAATAAATTGTGGCAAACGAACAAAGAAGCACGAGCAGCGAACAACTTTACTTTTTTTCTCGTTTTAGTCATTGCACTTGGGTTCATGCCGATAGCTGAAAAAAAGATATTTATGCCATTTCTTCTATATTTCTCTTTGATCATTTCTCGCGGGTGACATCACACTAAGATATATGAAAAGGTCGTCTTTCAAAATAAGATGTTTTGCTGAATGACAGTGTTGATAATAACGTTCCATATAGCATGACTGACATGGGTACACACATAAAGTCAATTGGATTGATTGGAAGTTATTTGTAAAAAACAAAATATAAATTCAACAAATCATGAAATCCAATACCGTTCTCATCGACATTGCAAAATCATCATTGATAATCTTTCTTATTTGCATGAAACCTTTTTGGAATACATTTTTGATTTTTCTTTCATAAAAACTCTTTTTTTAAATTTTGCATTTTCCTCAAAAATATTTTTTTAGTAAAGAAATGGAGAAAGTTGTTAAAATGACAAAATAAACCCATCGACATACCTTCTTGGACAGTAAAATGAAAACGATTCCGCAAAGTACACACAAATTTTTATAGCATATTCATATCCGCAAGTGATATAGGCATACAACAATTTTCAAAGTTGGTGATACCCGAAAGCAAGTTGGTTATTATTTTTATAAGTCCCCTGTATTCCTTCTGGGAATGAGAACAACTCGCTGTAAACCTGAATACTGGTGAAGAAACAAGAGCTCGTTTTCTCTCTCGAGTATATTTCTCCATTTCTTGTCTCAAATTTTCACTTCATTCGTTTTATATTTTCATATTATACCACACTCTCTATACTAACATGGAATTCAAACTCCTCAGGCCACAAAATAAGCTTGTGATGGCGATTCAAGGAGGGCCCTAGTTATAACAATGTGTACTCTCACTTTTTCTCCCAAAAAACTAAAAAAGTACGAAAACATTGATGTGTTCACTTGAATTCATTTTCCTTCATTGTACACTGTATAAGCTCTTATTACTTTTTGAATGTACACGTGTGTGTCTTGTGTCTACTGTGTACCCACATTTTTTTGTACGTGCCAACTTACATCCATCGTTGAAAGTGGGAGGAGGACCAAGAGAGTGAAATAGTTCCATCTGAATATGAAAGGCGAGGATATTTTTATGTCTACTAAACCAAAGAAACGAGCAAGCAAAATATATGTAAAAAAATAAAGGTTGGTGTTAAAAAATGGTTCAATGCGTATTCTAAAAGATATATACATCAAATTATATATTTTATGGTATACTTTTTACTTCTTCTAGTTACTACCACGTCCAAATTTTGAACGTGAAATAAAGTTCACACTGTGGAAGACATGTACACACTTTTATGCTTTGGTGGGCTTTATCTAAGAATTACAGTTGTTAACAGGAATGATAGTCTTTCTATCAGTATATTTACCTTGTAGAAAGAAGATAAAAAAAGAAATTCTATTGTTGTACGACGACGCTTTATGATGATGATTACGCGAAAGTTATACATACTATGCAGAAATATATAGATAGATGGATACTCATATACTCTTGTATATTACAAGACAAATAATGTTTATGTTTCTCACTGAAAATGTAACGATGCGATGATATTTCCACCAACCACCTCGTCGTCCGTCCATAACAAGAGAAAAATAAGTTTGTGCACAAGTCACAGAACCTCTTCTGTCAAGTGGCTTTCCTTCCTGCATAACTTCTAAAAAAAACAATTTGTGCTTGCACAACTGCACTATCATCGTAAAAGTTGGAATTGATCCTCACATTGCCCCCACCACTATTGAAGGTTTAAATTTGGTGTTCAACAAGCTATTAAATCGCATAACAAAAGTTGTTCTGGTGTTATGCCACACATAAAGCACATTTTTTGCCATTTTTATGTTCTTTGTCTCCCTCATTCTTGTGCTTTCCCTTCTTTTCTTCAAGTGGGTTAATCTCAAGTACAGCTGGAAGAGAACGTTAATTATATAGCTGTTCTCATTATACGTCATTTACAGTACATCCGTAAAAATATCACAAACGCACTTTTATTCGAAAAGGTTTTTTTTCAGTAATTTATTCTTTTCTCTGTCAATGGCATGCTTAATCCTTGAAGTTTTCGTGCCTTGCCACTTTATGAAGCTGGAGTATTATATGTATTATGAATTATGATGTACAAAAATATTGGGATTATGTATGTATGTATGCATTCATATATTCTTAGATAAAATCTAGAACTCAAGGAAAGTTTTTTTCCCAAAGTGTAATGTTATGTTATGCTAAGTACAACAAGCCATTAAAATTAGTCTTTTCAGTAAGATTGTAGTTGAAATTTGATGTAATATTTTTCTGTATTTTTAGATGCTGTAAAATTCTGATTACTACAGCAGTCAAATTACTCAGATGAAATCAAAGCACATTTCAGACAGCGCAAAAATAAAAAAAATTGTTGAATAGTTCAAGAAAATGAGAGTTTGCTGAAGTGTGTAGTGTATATTTACTCTGTATTTATAGATGATGTATAGCTGGGACGAAAACACATAAATGTAAAATAATTCAGTGAATAAAAGTCACTTGCAATACGTTTCACAAAGTGAAAACCTGAATGTGGCAGTCTCATTTATGCAGAGAAAGTAGCTCTGCTTATTTGGTTTTCATCTGTACTTACCAGCAACGTAATTAGAATTAGTTCTTCGTAAATATAATCACTTGCACTTGTCATGTCTGAAAATACGGAGAATACATTTTCCAACTTTATTTTGTTACCCACAATACACGTTCAAATATATTGCTGTTAGTAAATATTACGTGCTATCAAAAATATATTAATTTTCTCTTGCCTACAACGGATGGATGAATTTATTCAAAAGAAATCTACAGTGCTTTATTATCATACAGAAGCAAAAAGATTTTATAAGAGAAGCTATTCATTATTGTTGGCATATATGTTAAATGGACGGTACAAATAAGCAGATTTGTGTATATACTTTTTGGTCATATTACAGGAAACCACCTTAACTGGGAAAATAACAGTGATAAATTCGACTTGTAAACCGACACATAGTTGAAATTTGTTTTACAGGAGAAATAAGCATTTCCACACATAATGCCTTAACCCGTTCCTCTTGTGAATTATTCATAAAGCTGAACATCCGTGTCCGCCTGCCGTATCCAACAATTTACATATATGTATATATATGCAATATTTAAAACAACTTGCCAACATATTTCCAGCTAGATGGATGCATGAGAATGATGAAAAAATGACTGGGAATGCTAAAATATATATGCATTCAAGTTTCATGTCAGTTTTTACTCTAGGCCTTTTCCAAGTGCAAGTTTATGTTAAAAAGAGAGACGTTTGCGTGTGAGCTAAAGCTACAGGAAGACGAGAGAATAGCGACATTTATAAGTAATTGCACAAACAAAGCATCCACACAGACTCGCAAATCGCAGTAGCAAAATATAAAAAACGGATAATCTGTTGTGACGGCAGCTACAGAAAAGAAAAATGTGCGTTCTTGTCTAAATATACGGATTTCGGAAGTGAGCAATGCACATAAGCACAAAACCGTGCGAAGCTGGCCATTGGAAAAACATGGAAAGGAAAGTTCCCCAAGGTTCTCACTTACGAATGCATGTAAATAAATATATATGCAAGTGGTTATGAATTTCCAAATCTAAATAGACACGAAGCCCCTTTTCACGAATAACTTTATTTCAGGAGTGATACATGTATGTATGAAGGGAAGGGGGTCAGATTGGAGAAAAAGTTTCATAATTATAAAATAGACTTGTTTGCCACCGAGCTATACTTCACTCGGACGAAAGTTAACGATAACCACAAAACCACCTATATTGTATACCAACTCAAATATGAAAATACGGAACTCACAAAAGAAGTAGGGCCAAAATATTATATTGAAGCGTAGCTTATGGTGCTCCCACATTTCTTCGGCGAAGTTATGACATATATAGTTCGATAATGCAATGCTTGAAGAATGTGGTTGCTGACTGTAAAAGTTACTAACTTGGAGTTTGGAGGTTATCATCTTTATTAAATTGGAATTCAAAAACATAATATACTGTACACTAATGATCATATCATAACATAAACATTACATGTATTAGAGTATTTTAGAACAATCACTTGAGCATTCAACAAGCATTTTTAGAATCTCATAATTTTATCATAATTTATAATAATATTACACACATGGAAAACGATAACAATATAATGTTTCACTCGATGAACATTATAAAATTTACTTTTCATATAATTTAAAGTATGTATAGTAATTACTTCATATAGCAAATCCGAATGTTGTACGTCTGTACATACATAAATCATCTTATTTTGGCAATTAGCCATATAATTTAATATTTTTACAATAAGTAATAGCTATCTTATAGGTACAATATATTCATATATCTTTTGTATACGTTGTGTGTATAAAACGTGGAAAGTTCTGCTTCAGCGCTTGATTCACAGTATTTCTTCTTAAAAATTTATTGTTTAATACTCCTGTTTAAACCTTCAGTTCGTCAAAATTGCTTGTAAGGTTTTGATTACTTTTGTTAACGGAATGAGGTAACGTAGAAAAGTTAGCAAAACTTCTGGGTGGAGGGGGTGGTTTAGGAAGACCCGAAGTGTTTGTAGACATTCCACCAATGCCTCCATTAGACCGGGGTAGCGTTGCAACAGCTAACATTTGGTGTGTAAGATGTCCTTGACCGTGATGGAGCTGGTGAATATGTTGTTGATTTGGATTAAGAAGAATACCTCGTTGACTAAGACTAAGTTGTTGTTGAGCAGCATGAGCCAATTGTTTTTGAGTAGCTTCAGACACTGGGCTGCCAACGTAAGAGTGTTGACCGCCATGACGAGAGTGGCAAGATGCTGTGGAATCTGTTGAATGCTGCTGTGAAATTTGAAGGGGATGGAGCTGTCCTTGGGATGTAGACATATGGAGGGAAGTGGCTGTGGTAGAATTCGACTTGAGAAGTTCCGGGGGCTCACCATATTTACTTGATATACTAGATTCAGAGTTTTGCTGCTGTGCATTTTTCATTATTTCAGCCCTTCTTTTATCCCTTTGGTAGTAGACCAGAGCAAATATGAAAACGTTCAGTATGAGAAGCGAGCAACCTATCATCAAGGGAAAGGAAAAAATAACACAATATTTATGGTTTATGTTTGGACTTACTATTTTTTCTACCCATATCAAAACTACTTTCTTCTCTCCTTTATTACGAAGATGAAGCGATTCATCGTAGTTATAATTTTAGTTTGTTTGTCTGTCTGTCTGTCTGTCTGTCTGTC